>OVBA01001173.1:0-47987 GCA_900406435.1 Lepidium aucheri
GATCGGTAAGTTATCTGAACTAGAACTAGGTATCAGATAAGTTGTTTGCTTTCATGACTAAGTATTGATTCGACAACCCACCTACGTATTACCATACCTCAATGATTTGATAGCATAGGCCAAAAAACCATCTTATCAATGAGGTGCGAGTAGATCCTTGTGGATCTCGAAGATAGGGAGATCGGAGGTGAATCCACCGATTCACTTACCGTGGAAACAATGATCTAACTCTGATCTCTTCTCACATAGCTAGGCTTAATGCTGATCTCTCCCTGATCAAGAGAGATCTGATTTGGGCCATGACCTAAGGCTAGCGCCAAAGGAATCGGAGACCAAGAACCATGTGGGTGATGGTTTGATCCACCAAGGAGAGATCTAGTATGTGGGTCGGCTTTTAGATGTATTGGGCTGAACTTTAAGCTTCTGATTCGGTATGATCGTGGCTAGCGCTGTAATGGATCAACCGACTTGGTTAGGGATCTTCGCCGTGAGAACGGGCTGATCTACTCTCATCCCGGTCTAGGGATCACTCAATATAGTACGGCGAGGTTGGATCAGCGAGTTTACCGCCGATCAAACCCTCCCTATCCTTTAGATCTATGCTTTTAACCTTATTTTCATCTATTGCAATTGTTATACTCTGTTTTTGATGCATTTCTCTGTTTTGAATTCTTATATTCTGTTTCTATTTTTTCTTTTAGTCTATTTTGTCATATTTTCTAGATTGCAAGCTCATTTGATATCATGGCCTATCTTTGTGACATATTGATAGATTGCTTGAACTAAGGCCTACTAGTAGACATATTGTTTACAAGCAAATCCTGAGCATTTGTTCGACAAATCCCATCTACTTACCATTATACTCAATTGATTTGATCTTAGGACTCAAAAACCCTTTTATCAATCACCACAAGATCTTGAAGATTTAGGAAAACAGTCAAATGAGGACGAGAATTTTTGTATTAGAGATGATTGTGAAGGAGTCTTGGTCATGGATTAGTTACATTCTGTTGTGTTATTTACACTTTCTGTTGTATTTCATGTGAGAAATGGAGACATTCTCTGGTAAACGTAGAAGTAAGTGTCAAGTAGGTATAGAAGTCACTCCTATTGTAGAAATAAAGAAGAAGAAGAGTAAGAAGCAAATCGAGAAGGATAAAGAAGCTACTGATTTTGCACCTCGAGATTGTGACAACGCTGAAATTCATGAAGAAGCTGCTGAGTTTGAAAAAACTACCTCTGAAGATAATAACCAACGACATGAGGATACAATTGGAGATGGCGACAATGTTGCTGATGAGGTTCAGGTAACAAATCAGAACCAACATACTAATGAAGAGTTCAATGTGCCTCCTCCCTCTGCACGTGTTTCCAATTTCAACTCAAGAGGCACATACTCAAGAGTCAAAGACACTGAAGAAGCGTACAAGAGGACCAACAAAGATGCGGAAAGTAGCCAAACACCCGGACGACAAGATGGAAGTTGAGTTCACGGGTGTAGGTGAACCTGTGGGTCTTGGATCAGTCACATTGTCCTTATTTTTTGGACCTCTTGTACGAGAGCACGTACCAGTAGTACTTGCGGATTGGAGAGATCTGGATGAAGAGACCAGAGATGTACAGTGGGAGGAAGTTCAGGTAAATTCATATAATGACAACTATATAAAAAAGACTATCTATTTATGTAATTGTTGTTGATATAAACTATATATTTGTAGGAGAGGTTCAATTTGACAGAGGAATGGCAAAAAGAAGGCAGATGGGTTGTTTAAGGAGGACCTCTAAATTTAGGCTGACTACTCAAATTCAGACTAACAATCCTAAGGAACAAATAAATGACCTAAAACCGTGTAACATTTCATCTATAGCAGTCTGGAACAACTGGGTCAAGTGTAGAACAAGTTCAGAATTCAAGGCAATTATATATGTGAATTAGCTCAATGCTCATTTCTGTTTTATGTGAATAGTTAATATGATAATTATATATGTGAATTAGACCAATGCTCATTTCTGTTTTGCATAGGTACGAAGTGACAGATTCAGGCAACTAAGGAAAGCTCAGATTCCTCATACCACAAGTCGTAAAAGAATGGTTAGCCTAGCTCATGAGATGGTATGTATATGATTTTAGATTTATTTATACCGTAGAAACATATAATGGACTAAATGTTTTGTGTTGCAGAAGGAAAAAAATTCAGATCCTAGTAAAGTGAGTAGATGTAAGGTTTGGGTAGCAGGGCACACACATGCTGATGGAACACCTGTGAGCGAAGAATTTTCAGAAACAATTGTAAGTACCTCAGTTACATGTTTACATAGGTCTTGTCCTTTTATTTCTAATTGTGAAATAGAGTCCAGAGCAACCGCCAATGTTAGACGATGTTGTCAGCCTAGTATTAGGAAGAGACAAACCTAGAAGACTAAGAGGGATGGGCAGAGGATTTACTTATACAAAGTTATAATACCTACAAGTTAAAGATTCACATGTCCAAAAACTAGAAGCAACCCAAGCAGAGTTGCTCAACCAGATTAAAGACCTTAGACTTGCTCTCCAGGCATTAGCTGGAAAGAAGATAAATGTGTTTCATGTGTTGTAACATTTGTTGTTTTTCATTATTTTTCTTCATTCAGTTGTTAACAAATTGTTGTTTATATAAAACTTGGTAGAGAGAAAGTATTGAGATTTCTAAGTCTGAAGTAAGCAATGCTAGCAAAGTAGGTGTTAGATGTCAGCTATTAGACTAGTGCAAACGTGATGACGTTGTTGTCGGTGAAGGGGAGTTCTGTGCCTCTGATCATATGTACAAGATTGGTTGAATTCTACTAGGACCAAACGTTGTTGCTATTTTAATTAAGTCTGTAACACACCCACTAACAGACATCTTGAGGACCACGACAACCATGCGATCACTTAGAGATGCTATAGGAATCAAGATGGCATGACCAGCTGATAAGGTGATTTTAGAAAATGATATCAAGTCACCTGCTACCAAACCTGATGCATCCTCAATAAGTATTCACACCTAGTATTAGAATTGAACACAGTTGCCAATCATCAATGATTAACATGTTGTTTTTTCATAATTACTTAGGCTGAAATGTCTGCTGCCGGAAGGGTTTACACTTATGATTGGAATGTGGATGATGAGATTATTGAAAAGGGCATATTGTGTTCAAGTGACCCAACAGACTTGATTAACAATTTTCCTCTAGGGCCTAATGCTGTTATTCTCATAGTTGACAGAGTTAGTAAAAAGACTGCTTTTCTGTGGAGACCAAATGCTGAAATATCAGTTTTAGGCGATGCCCAAAACAAGGACAACGCACGGCCAATTGACAAGATACAGTCAGTGGTTTATGAGAAAGTATATGCAGTAACTTTCTTGTCCTTTTAAGTTTGTGTTCATAGTAATGATGTGGCTATGGTTTAGTAATATGTATTTTTCATTCTGATTTGTATAGTGCAAGTAATAGTACCAGTAGTAGCAAAGGAGGAAAAAAATGCTTGTTGTTAGACTGTCATGGTTCTGGAGAAAGGGTTGCACAAGGCCGATTTTCTTCAACAGATCCACCAGATAAGGTGCATTTTGCCCTTCTTGGTCCCAATGCTAGCAAAGTCTGGATTGAAATCTCGAAGGTTGATAACGCAAAAGTGTGGAGCCAAATACTGAAATTGAATTTATCGCTAATGCAGTGGGGACAACCGTAGCATAGCCAAATGACAAAATAATAATGCTCTGAGATGTTTGTGTCATGTTTGTAATATTATAGTATGTTTAGCAAACATTAGATATGTGAAATAAGGTGCTTGAGGTGCTTGTACTTTGGATTATGATTTGGATTAAGATGTTGTCATATTTGTAATATTGTAATATGTTAATCTGTTCGAACCAAACAGATTTCAATCTATTAGAATCAAGATTTTTATCCATTGTTATTAATAGAAATAAATTTTTATTAAATACATAGAACATTATATAAAAATAATAATATATATTAAAGTGATTTTCAAATTTTAGAACTTAGAGCTCATATATTAGGAGTTTAGATTTTAGGAATTAGCGTAGTAATTACAAAATGTTGTAATTGTAACTACAATTCATAAAGAATTAAATTGAAATAGTTTTTTTATAACATTCCAACATTTATATGGTATTAAACTTAAAATCTTTTGTAATTTGTATTTGGAATGATTAGAACTTATATATTAGAATTTCAGTTTTACGGATTAGACATTATGTTTAAAAGTACAAATATAAAATATTAGAATTGTAGTTATAATTTTTTAAAAAAAATTCAAATAGGTTTTCAATAACTATATAACATTTATAAGGTAATAACTAAAAATATTTTAGTATTTCATATTGAGAACGCTTACAACTTATAGAATAGAGTTTTGGTTTTAGAGTTTAGGATTTAAATTTAAGGTTACAATTAAAATATATTAGAATTGTAACAATAATAGTTTAAAAATAAAATTTCAATATTGGAATTTCATATATCATAGCATGTTATATATTAATAATTTTAAAATAGTTTAGGATATAGAATTTAGGGTTTAGGGTATAGTGTTTAGGGTTTAGGGTTTAGGGTTTACGGTTTAGGGTTGGTAAAAGATCAAAAAAAATTTGAAATTTTTTAATGATCATAAAATTGTAAACTTAAGTTATAAATTACTCTCAGATCCACTATATGGCACACTGTTAGCCGTATGATCAATATTCTAATATTCTGTAGTATTTCTAAGTGTTGGATCCATAATCACTCGGATTAACTATAATACCAAATCCCAATTGTTGGATTATACCAACCATAATTTTTCTTATTCTTCTTATTCTTTGCCGTTTTTTCTTTTTTCTTCTTCTATTTTTCCGTTGTTTCTTCTTCTTTCTTCTTCTAATTGTTTGTTGTTACTTCTTCTCTCCAAAATTCCATAATTGTTTCCTCGGTACTGTAATCTTCACATCTCTTTGTTACATCTATTACTTAGTAAAAAGTTGTGTCTGATTGTTACTATTTAGGGCTTTCTTCATTAACTTTATCTTTTTATATCTATGATAGATTCGAGCAAGAACGACCAAGGTGGTAGAGATTACTTAAGGTGAGTTAAATCTTCTTATATCTTGTTGTACATGAACTTCCTTACCATCAATTAGTTGAATAATAACTAGATATAAAAATGATTAGATATCATTAGTTTGTTTTCCGTTTTATCCATTGAAACCGATATCATTGTATTTTGTTGTCTTTTAATTTAACTATCAGTCTATTTGTTGTCTTTAAATTCAACTTTCAGTCCATTTGTTTTGTCATCTAGATATCGTTTAATAATTAGCCAGAAGCTGAATCATTAGATATCAATTCTCAACTATTTCTTCTGGTATGAATTAGCTAATTGTTTCATTGTGTTTTAATATGTTTTGCTTTTACAATATAATTTAGTAATGGAATTAAGCAAAAGATTAGTTTTCGGACTCCTGGCAAATGGAATCAAACTACACCTCAAACACCAACCACAACAAGAAGCAGAAGATGAACAAAGAAGCGATGTGGAGGAGATTACACGAGAACAGTATCAAAGAGCTTTAGGGTACAATTTGATCAGCGTTCAGGAAGATGAAGCAGACATCGATCCAATCTACCGTGGAGTTATGAACAAAACGATGAACTCGGCTTACCAAAAATGACCAAGTCAAGGAGGAGAGTCTTCCCGAGGCCAGGCTCGTCGAGAAAAATATTAAGAGAAGAAGCTGAACTGCAACTGTTTTATTAAGTCCATTTTTTGTTTTCTAAAAAAATTTAAACTATGTAGTTTGTTTAGAATCTAAACTAATTACTTTCTGTTAAAAAAAACTAATTACTTCATATGTGATATATAGATTAATTTCATTTTTCGTGTTAAATTAAATTCTTATTTACTGAATATTGCAAAACAAAAATATGTAAAACTAAATAAAATAATTTGATTTTCTCAATTCTGAAATTTTTAAAATATATTTAATAAATATGACATGTACATAATGTTATTATATAACTAACTAGAGTACAACAGAAATGCTATTGTAAACTATCCTATTGCAGATACACAAGTGATACTGTAATATATCCTATTGCAGTCACACAAACATTATTGTATATGAAGATATTCAATTAATATGTTATTTTCTTTAATATGATATTTAATGATATACTATATATATAAACAAATGTGGATAATATAAAATTTAATATTATATTTAAAACAATATGTAACACAAATAATACGCTATAAGAGAAATAATAATAAGAGAAAATAAACACTATTAAACAATTAAAGATAATAATAACAGATCGCTATTAATAAAGTTTTAATAGCAAAAGTAAAACTGCTATTGTAAAGTAATATTTAATAGCAGTGAGAGAAAGCACAATCTAAAATGTCATATCTATTATCGCGGGTGATGATAGAGCGCTTAACTAGACGCTATGATATCGTTAGATAGCTATTTTGCGGTGCCATGAAAACCCGTTTTTCCTGTAGTGGTTGATGAACTAGGGCTTTTTCATCTTACAAATAATATAATCCACTTAACAAATAGATTAATTACTCACTCACAAGACTCAATTGATCAAGACTCAGAATATAAGCTTGAAAAGAAATAATCTTTACTCAATAAATTTGATAATAACTTGTCTTCTACAATGAAAGAAATGAACTTATAAAGGCTCGAGTCAATGTTTTATTACAACACTCATAAGCATAAAATAGGCAAGAAATATCTCATACTAAATGGGAGAACAGACAAGTAATGAGGACTGTCGATCTTGGAGCCATTGGAGAAATTAAATGATCGGTCGGATTTGGAAAGTCTACCACATGAAGGATTCGCCTAATCCTATGAGTGATGGAGAATGGTATGAATTTCTTGGATTCTTCTAAGAGGTTGAAATATTCTTATGGTTGCCAAACATGAGTTTTCAAGCATTAAAGACAAAGCAGATCTCAGATTTGCCTTAAACGGAATTAAATTGATCCATCTTCTTGATAGCAGCTTATTTGGAAGATTTGATTGTGGTTTCCTGCGTTATTGGTTTTTTTCAAAACTATAATATGCCCAATAATATTCTCCAAGTGGTACGGAGTAAAGATCGTTACTGATCTGGGCTGGGTAGCTTGATGTTTGGCCCAGATGCGCAAAGGCCTTAGCTTAGATGGGTCAACTTCTAAAATTCATATCTTTTAGCTCCGAGATTCTTATGGGCTGATTTAACTTTAAGGAGTTAACTTGTTGAGTCAAGAATCCATAGAAATCAAACTCATATCTTAATTCTCTCTGGATCGTCTGGAACATCTTGATGAGTGTTTGTATGTCCTCATGATTCACCAGGGAAAGTTGTTGAAGTGAACCTCTTGTGTCCAGCTCAGCTGCTTGAGTGGTGAATGAGTCATTAAGTTTAGGCAGCTGAAATATATTTTAAGAAATTTGTCTCTCCTTTATCTTAAACATATTTCCCAAGAGAATTTATCTCCCTTGTATCTTTGGTGTATTTAGCCAAAAACTCAACAATCGAATCCAAGCCATGCTTACTTGTCAATATTCTACGGTTGAAGATCACATCAATTTCACTCAACCATAAATTTTACTTATATTGTATTTCACTGCCCTGTGTGCTTTGGAGAATAGTTGTCGGATTTTTCAGAGAATGCTAACTTTCATGTGCTACTATTATTTGTTATTTGTCATGCTGGAATAAGAGCTGCTTGTGTGTCTCCTACTAGATCAGGGAAATGACTCTTCAATCTATGGATCATAATCTTAGTGATGATTTTGTATACCATGTTATAGAGACCGATCGTCCTGATATCTCTCATTGTCACTACCTGATCTATCTTTGGTATTAAACATATATTGGTGCTATTTTAATTTGTTGGAAATATTCAGAACTAGAGAACTATTGTATTTCTTAAGTAATTGTGGGCCTTACTACTGAATAATGGTGTTGAAAAAATACAGCCGTAAGACCATCGGGTCTGGGAGCTCTCTTGATTTCCAATGGAGAATACTGCCTTATGTATTTCATCATTTGTTATCTCCTGTAAAAGTGACAAATTCATAGCTGGTGTGACTACTTTCTTCATACAACTCAGTGTGACAATATTGCCAACCAAATTGCTTGTAAAGAGATCACAAGAAATATATTTCAGCCTCATATGCAATAGTTATGTTAACTTAGACCACATTGCCAGTTTGTTTTGTAATTTTTGTTAACTAATTCCTTGCTATATGATATTATGTAGCATCATGAAAGAATTTTGTAATTGATTCACCCTCTTGTAGCCATTTGGTTCAACTTTTAAGTTTCCAATAAGGCTCCTCTTGCTTGTAGGCTGTAAAAAGTTGTTAGACCTTGCAATTGATTATGTATGGTATGTTAATCATGTTTTGTCTTATCTATTTGAGGTATGAGTTTAGTGATATGCTCAGCTGAATTTATTGTGTTCTCATGACACTGATATGCAATCAGGTTATGGCAAGATCGTATTCTCTCAACATCTATATCTGATGATCGAGTTTGATTGTCCCCTATTCAGATTTTGTCCAGCAGGTATGTTGAACCAAGTCATCTAACTCCTGATATTGACTTAATCGAATATCATATCTAAACAATTATCTCTCTCTATATATGTTTGTCGCTTTTATGATTGCAGGTCGATGGCCAGACTCTACCAAAGGCAAATACTCAATCAAAGAGGATGGATACCGAGTTTTCCTTTCTGAATTTTCCATTGCACGATCCAACATACACTCAACCACATGTCGATAAAGTTTTACAACACAGGATATGTGAGATTTTAAAGATTAGAAGAGATTTCAAAGAGATTAATATTGAATGAGAGTAAGAGACTGAAGAACATGAGAGATTAAAAGAGTTTTGTGTGTGAGAGAGTTTTGTTTGGAATCGAGAGAGAGAGAAGAAGAAGAGATTACTCTTGCTTGATTTACAAATGGTGATTACAAAGACTATATATAGACAAACTAAGCTAATCCCTATCTATACATACACATATATCTGGTTTATACAAATTACTCAAAATGGTAAGAGTTTCAACGTTAACATAAAGGGAAGGGAGATACTTTTTTCTTTGGTCTTTGTGTGGTTCAAGCACTTAAGTCGATACGTGACTAACCCTCCAACGGTCATGTGATCCAAAATTGAACATGTGATCTTTGTTTATTCCCTTCTAACTTACTTGCTTGGAGTGTAACCAAATGTAACTTCTCATTGCTTCTTAGTTCCATTTGGTTTTACCTTATTTAAATCCCAACGGTTCCCTTTTGCTTTGAATATACAAACTCACACACTTTTGTGCTTGCAGCCGTGGTAAAGATGTCAGCTAATTGATCTGAGCTTCTTGTGTAGCATGGTAGGATCACTCCTTGTTCCACCTTCTCGCGGACCTTATAACAATCAACCTCAATGTGCTTGGTTCTCTCATGAAAATTTGAGTTGGATGCAATGTGAATGGCTGCTTGGTTATCACAATGCATTGTGATTGGTTCTTAGGCTCTACTCCCAAGTCTTTGAGCAATTGCTTCAACCATATAAGTTCATCTGTGAGCTTCCTCATTGCTCTATACTCAGCCTTAGAACTTGAACAAGATACCATATTTTGCTTCTTGCTCTTCCAAGTAACTAAATTGCCTCAACGTGCAATACCCGGTAGTTGACTTGTGGTCTTGCCTATCTCCAGCCTAATCCACATTACAATAGCCTAAAAGGGTTGTGTTCTCATTCCGACCCATCCATATACCTTGTTTTGGAGTTCCTTTGAGGTAACTAAGGATCCGGTCCACCATTACCCAATGACACATCTTTGGAGCTTGCATGTGTTGGCTCACTTGGTTAACTACAAATCACAAATCCGATCTTGTGATTGTAAGATATATCAACTTACCAACCATTTTCCAGTATTGATGTACATCTTCAAATGGTTCATCGTCTTTCTCCCCCTTGCACGTTGCTTTGTAGGAATCTTCAAGTGGAGTTGAGGCTTTCCTTGTACCTACATCACACTAATTTAAAAGATCAAGTGTATATTTCCTTTGAGACAAGAAGAGGCATTCGTTAGATCAACACATTCAATCCCAAGGAAGTATTTCATTTCTACCAAGTCTTTAATATCAAAAAAGATTTGAGGTGATCTTTGATACCTTGAATACCTTCCTTATCACTTCCGGTGACAATGATGTCATCCACATAAACCAAAATCACCACAATACCATTCTTACCTTGAAGAGTGAAGAGTGTATGATCAGCCTCGGACTTCCTAAAGCCATGATCTCGTAAGGTATGGCTCAACTTGTGATACCTAGCCCTTGGAGATTGTTTGAGACCATAGATGGCCTTCCTTAGCCTCAAGACATTTCCGGGTGCCACAATGTGTTCCGATTCCGGTGGAAAATCATATATACTTCATCTTCAAGTTCTCCGTGTAAGAATGCATTCTTGACATCCATCTTCCATAATTCCTAATCAAGATTAGTGGCTAAAGATAATCAAACATGTACCGTATGTAGTTTAGCAACCGGTGGAAATGTTTCTTGGTAATCTTCTCCATGAGTTTGAGTGAATCCTCTTGCTAAAAGTCTAGCCTTATGCCTCTCAATTTGACCATCACTCTTGAACTTGATTGTAAAAATTTATCTAGAAGTCACAGCCTTCTTTCCAAGAGGCAAAGCAGCTTCATCCAAGTGTAATTGAGATCAATGGCTCCATGTTCATCCCCAATTGCATCACGCCAAACTTTGTCCTCTTTAGCCTCCTCATTGGTCTTTGGTACAATGTGTTGATCAAGTTGAGTGATAAAAGCTTGATGTTCAATCAGAGTTGTCACACAATTGCACACAACTTGGTTCGGATGTGCTTCGGCAATGTTGTTATAGTATACTCTTGTACTGATCCTATTTGAAGGGTCATTCCTCATCCTTTGACTCCTCCTTAGAACTGGTGGTTCAGGTGTTTCCACGGCCTCAATGTTTTCAGTCCCATCTTTATCCTCATAATGCTTCATAGGTAGTTCATTCAAAGATGGAGCATTCTCTACACTTGGTTCCATAGGCTCCTCAACTTGTCCTTCCCCATTGTTCTCTTCAACTTGTGTTACATTTTCTTGGGTTGATTCACACTTCACGACCTACTTCATGAGGTCTACTTGTGCCACTTGAACTCCCACCAATGTCTCTAATCTCAAGTTTTTCAAGTATCAACCGAAGGCTCCTTGCACGATCATTCGTGTTTTGGTTGAGGTCTTGAAGATCCGACCAATCTTTATCTTCATAGTACCCTTTTCCTTCAGTAAACCTCACCTCTCTTGACACCATAACCCTCCTTGTTTCTGGTATGTAGCACTCTATTTTTGTGTTATAGAGTACCCAATGAACATTCCTTTAACATGTTTAGCCTCAAGTTTGTTTCCTTGTTCACCTGGTACAAGGACAAAGCACACACAACCGAATACTCTTAAGTGATCAATTGATGGTTTTGTGTTAGTTAGTACCTCAAATGGAGAGACATCATGTAGCACTATTGTGAGGATTCAGTTAATGAGATAACAAGCGGATAAACCGCATCACCCCAAAACCTTTTAGGGACATTGTTGTGGAATACCATAGACCTAACAACTTCTATAAGGTGTCTATTCTTCATTTCAGCCACACCATTTTGTAGAGGAATGTAAGGACAAGTTGTTTGATGAATGATTCCTTGTTTGGCAAAGAGTGATTTAAACGCATGTCTTGTGTATTCGCCTCCATTATCCATCCTTAAGAATTTGATCTTGGCACTATATTGAGTGAAAACATAGTTGTGGAAGTTAGTAAAGGCTTCATAAACTCTATATTTACTAGTTAACAAAGTTATCCATGTAAATTTTGATTTTTCATCAATAAATGTAACAAAATATTTGTGATTTTCTCTAGATGCACAAGGTGATGACCACACATCCGAAGAATAAGATCAAAGCAATTCTCATAAATGGTTGAAGACTTAGGAAACACCGATTTACAATGTTTTGTTTCCCAAGTATACAAGCCTCACAAGTGTCATTTTTGAAAACAACCTTAGGTAACAACAAATTTAAAGCTCTAGAATGTGAATGACCCAAACGAGCATTCCACAACACATCATAATCTAAATTACTACTAGAGTTCAAAGCATTAGAATGAAAAGAACTATATAAGCAAGAATGTAAAAATAGATTTGGACTGCTCTTAATATCTTTCAAAAAGTACAATCTATCCTTGGTGCCACCTTCTCCAAGAACTTGATCGGTCTTAATATTCTGGAAACATACTTTGTTAGGATCAAATATGGCCTTACAATTCAAGTTACAAACAGCCTTGTTCACACTTAGCAAATTTGATATAAAATTCGACATGTAGAAGGCTTTAGTTTCCTTATCAAATAACCTCTAACTACCAATGCCTTCAATGGGAACTTTCTTACCATCGGCTGTACTAACACAGCCTAGAGTGGGTTTCACATTCTCAAGTTGCATCACATTACTAATCATATGGTGAGTAGCTCTAGAATCTACAACTAAAGATTTATGAATTTTTGAAACGTGAAATAAGTTATCGGACTTCTTTTGTGCATTGATGGACTTGACAAGCTCCTCAAAGTCGGATTTCTTCACATAATCACCATGAGTTGCAGCCATAGCTTGTCCATCAACCACTTGAGAGGATGAACCAGCTACCATGTTGTTTGCACCCTCGACTGCAATGTTGACCCTTGGCTTGTCAAATCAGCTTTTCTTGAGATGAGGAAGGAGAATTAAGCAACGCTTTTTGCCATGTCCTTTTCTCTTGCAATGGTCACAAACCAGACCTTCTTCTTCTCCGGTTTGAAAGCTTTGTTGGCCAAGACAATCTCCCCCTTTCCACCAAGGAGATTCTGAGACCCTTGTTCCCTTTGAACCAAACCACATGCCTTATCCAAATAAGGGATATTATCCTGCCTCAAGAGGTGACAAACAAGGTCACCATAGGCTGGATTCAAATTCATCATCATCCCAAATACCTTGTCTTGCTCAAGCTTTTTATTTATCACCATTGGGTCCACCGTTGATGGCCTTAGCATTTCAAGTTCGCCCCAAAGAGACCTATACTTCCCAAACCATTGAGTAAACTCTATGTCTTCTTGTTTGAGGTTTTTTAGGGCCTTTTTAACTTCATACACACGGCCTCATACACCTTCTTGCGAGAATCCCATAGGTTAGCACTTTCACAATGTAAATAAGCTTCATGAATGGTGGGGTCAAGAGAGCTTTCTATAATGACCAGAGCAACTTGGTCATCCTAATACCACTTTGCTTCATCTTCTCCAGCAGCTACAACCACACCCGAGCTCCCTTCACCCTCTTTTGCTTTCCCACTTACATGAGTTGCCTTCTTTGGAGCTCCAATTTCATTATGAGCCCAAAGCCCTCGACTCCTTAACACACTAGTGATCGTCCTTGACCAAAATAGGTAGTTTACCCTTAAGAGTCACATGAACACCCAGAAATTCCAAATTATCCATAGCAAAATGAAGAGACACTGTATTACCCAATGTTTAAAAGAAGAGCTCTCAAGAAAAATAATGGAGTTTTGCAGAAAATCAAGAGATCCTTGGGACCTTAAAATGAAGAGACACTCTATTATCCAACGGTTAAAATAAGAGCTCTCAAGAACAATAATGGAGTTTTACGGAAAAACAAGAGATCCTTGGGACCATAAACCAATTAAAACCAGTCTGGGATGAACCTGGCACTGATACCATGTGAGATTTTAAAGATTAGAAGAGATTTGAAAGAGATTAAGATTGAATGAGAGCAAGAGATTGAAGAACCCGAGAGATTGAAAGAGTTTTGTGTGTGAGATAGTTTTGTTTGGAACCGAGAGAGAGAGAGTAGAAGAATAAGAGATTACTCTTGCTTGATTTACAAATGGTGATTACAAAGACTTATGTAGACAAACTAAACTAAGCCATATCTATACATACACATATACTTGGTTTATACAAATTACCCAAAATGGTAAGAGTTTCAACATTAACACAAAGGGAAGGGAGAAACTTTTCTTCTTTGGCCTTTGTATGGTCCAAGCACTTAAGTCTACATGTGACTAACCATCCAACGGTCATGTGATCCAAAACTCAACATGTGATCTTTGTTTGTTCCCTTCTAACGTACTTGGTTGGAGTGTAACCAAATCTGACATCTCATTGCTTCTTAGTTCCATTTGGTTTCACCTAATCTAAATTCCAATGGCTCCCTTTTGTATTCGAGTGCTTGCTTCGCACTCAACCTAATTGAGTTGCTTGCTTCACCCTTTATTTGTATGCTTGTCCATTGAGTTTAAATGGACATACTATTACCCGTAAACTCAAGATTAGACATATCACAAGTCGAGACCATATTACAAAAATCTCTTAAACTCCATGGTTCTCTAATTTTTCTACCATGTTTCTTAGTACAGTTCAATACGTCATTAAAATCGCCACACATGAACCATGGCCTCTTATGCTTCTTTCCAATCTTTTTAAGTGTTCCCATAATTGATGTCTAAATTTTCATATTGAGGGACCATA
This sequence comes from Lepidium aucheri, assembly GCA_900406435.1. Classification (NCBI taxonomy): domain Eukaryota; kingdom Viridiplantae; phylum Streptophyta; class Magnoliopsida; order Brassicales; family Brassicaceae; genus Lepidium; species Lepidium aucheri. The sequence goes on from OVBA01001173.1 coordinate 14,614, forward strand.
GACAAAAGAAAAATAGAAGGACACTTCTCTTTTATTTATCTTACAGTCAAAGAGTATGGCATCAATAGAGTACATACACATATTAACTGTGTTTTTCCATAGTAAAGCAAGCCCCCCACCCCTCCACCCTACTTAATATCCTTGTTGATACACACCTTACATCATCATAACCTACTTGATAAGCTATATCTCTTACAACATCATCTGTATTTTTTCGTTTGCACTAAAAAGAGTATGTCTGGGTTGTAAGTGAACTTAAATCCCTTTAGACATCAAACTGTTAGAGACCCTTTTAAACTCCTATAGTTCCAAAATGAAGCATTCATTTCAAACTTGGTGGCTTATGCCCCACCATACCCTCACTTATGGTTGTTGATAGTAACTAGAACTTTGCAGATTGTTAAGTAGTTCATGTACTTGCACCATTAGATGAAACCAAAAACTAGTTACATACCTCCATGATTTCAGAATGATGCTTGGTATGTTTGGTGATGTTCTCCAAAGTATCTTCTGAACAAGCAACATGCTTGTAATCACATCAAAGTAGATTTGTAGGTGGTTCATTATCCATGTCTAAATCAGCGTCCATTGCCTTGTGCTTCTTTTGGCTAGATTCCGAAGCATCTATTGGTGGAACAGGCGGTTGTAGGAAAGTATAAGACTCATGTTCGTCTTCTACGGAAGCTTCAGAGGGATTTTCATCAGAAGAATCGTCTCTATCATCATCATTTGGGATTGTTGCCCCTGTTTAGATCAATTTTGGACAGTCATTAACATTGTGACTTAAGAGGCCACATTTAGTATAGAACATCCTGAGTTTCTCAAAATGCAGATTAAGGATTATGATATCATCACCAAACTTGAACTTGAGTTGGAAGACAAGTAGGCCTGTGACATTCCATATTAACTTGATACACACAAATTCCAAAAAAGAAGAACTTTCCCCATTAAAGTATGTCTCCAAGAACACACTCAATCATTCATCAACTGTCACCACCATTTTAGGAGTCAGATAGGTTAAAAGCATCCCTCGTACTTGCATGCATAAGGGGATCGCTCGGACTCCATTTATGGATTAGACATATCCATTCATTTAACCACGTCAAACAATGGAATCAAGCACTTCTTTAGATCTGAACACAAATTGTACCATCTTATTATGGAGAATTTAACCTACAGCCTCTTCTCCAATCCTCCAAAGCCTCAGTGTTATTGCCATCATGGCTCGCAGCCGGTAACCAACAGAAAAAATTCTCAACCAGATGGAGAGTACAATTAAACTTAAAACAATGTAATCGTCTCCAAAATTAGAGCATATTAAGTTCCTTAAAAATTTATTATCCAAACCAAAACAATATGATATAAAGTGAATTGAAGGGAAACACAAAAGTTATTGCAAAATTAGGTGAGACTCCGAAGTTTTGGAAAATTAATATTATCACTTCCGTGAAACATGAAAAAGACAATTATAGGACTATTCGAAATATGTAACTAATTTTTTAAAATGGAATAAATTTTAAAAAGATTTTAGGAGAGTGTAGAGGCGGCAATAGATATGCAGCGATTCTGTTGCAGCTGTAATGAGGACATATCTCGGCTAGAATGTAGAGGAAGCTTGTGCAAGTTGAAGTGCTTTATTAAGAGAGGTAGGTGTAATATACAAACGAAGATGGAAAATACACCACTAAAGATACAAAAGTTAAGTACGAGAGAAAAGAAGCTAAAGATCAAGGTAATAAAGAGTGTAAAACTTCAAGGTATGGCTTAAATACTTGAAATTATTGGTAGATCTATAAGGTTAAGTTAAAATGAAAATGGAAATTTTTTGGGTCGACAATCTAGATCTCCGTCGTAAGTATCATATAGCACCAAAACTACACAAACTATGGGTCTCTTTTAATTTTACCCTCTACAGAACTTGAAAACTAATTTCTTCCTATACCAATATTAAATTCTAAATTTCCTCTCTCTCCAAAAGTTGAATTTCAATGTTCTCACCAAATCAAATTATAGTTGGTATACTCTATACCGCTTAACCAGAACCAAGATTAATCATACCATAATCGTGAATTAAACCCGATTTCACTAATTTGTACCAGATTTTTTAACCCGTTTTCATTTGTAAAACGTGATTTGAGAAAGACAAAAAAGTCCCCAAATTACTCACCATCATGAACCCTAAGTCACGATTTTCAATATTTCCCTAATTTGACCCCTTTGTTCTTCTCGAATCTTTTCTCTAAACAATGCCGAGTATTATATTCTATCAGGTGAGAGATAATGGAACAAGTAAAATCTTAATTTTTTCTTTTTGTTGGAGGTTGTGAAATAGGATGCATAGACTCTCTGTTATGTTTCAGAACTTCAAGGAATTGATCAGGTGATTCTAATGAGAACATTATAGCTGTTAGAGAACAGGGACAAGCTGATAAGCAACTGAGATATCATGGATCTTGCAGCTAATATGTCCAAAGCATCTGCAACTTTTTCACTCCAGTTTGTCCATTATCTATCACAAAGCATCAAATTTTCTTGTATTTTTCAAACTAAATTTAGTCATGGAGATTAACATACTAACGTAGACAAGAACCATAATGATGATCTATCTGTTAATGCTAGACCCTCACCTTTTCATGGACATAAGTCTAATCCTAACAAAATAATTAAAAAATTGTTCGAAATTTACAGATTTCAAAATCACAATTCTGAGATTTGCGATATTAGAGTTCAGTGTTTGTCAATTTGGAGGAAAACGAAAAATGGTCAGGTTTTAATTATCTTCTAGTTACCAAAACGGTTTACTTCCATGCGACATGGTTTGATTTTGAAATTTTAATAGTTTAACCCAACGAACCAATATTGAAGGTCTATGGAAAATTAGTTTTCAACTTCTATAGAAGGTCAAATTTTAAAAGGTCTATAGTTCATGTGGTTTTGATGCTATATGATACTTTGGAAGAAGTTTAGATTGTCAACCCTAGTTTTTTCCCTTAAGTGAACAATTTTTCCCCACCCAATTGATTCTGACATAATAGATGTGCAGGGATATGAAATCACCACGTAGCATGTAGAGGTACATTGGGCATAAAAAATGAGCAGTCACCTATGAGAGAGAATCCGTATTTCAAAGAAACTTGTGTATATTAATCATTGATATTCCCCTATGATATATGTTGACCTTCATGTCAATTATCTGGATATAAGAAGCTGTGTATGTTACATGACTTTTTAAATTTTGACTCTTCCTTATTTTCTCCATTACTCGACGTGTTTTGTATTTTAAGTCAAGCTTAGGTTTTCTGGAAATAGAAACTACGTATTGGATGAAACCATAGCAGTGAAACCAAAAAGAAGTTAACCCAAATAACATAATAGTTTGATTTTTCTCACAAAACAAAAGATACTTTTAAAATCTTCTACCTCAGAAGTTGCATCTCATACTCAAAAATAACTCAAAAGTTAGATCCAATCTGCGAGATTTAGTCAAAATAGAGATTTAAGCAGCAGCAGTTTCCAGAAGCTCCTGATCGAAATGCCATGTTCCTGAATACATAAACAAAAGTGTGAGGCACGAAGTGGACGAGTTAAGGCAACTGTATTAAATACTATATAATCAATAAACCAAGTGGTTACCATGTCCTTTGCCGAGTCTTCTCAGTTGAGAAACATATTCTGAGATTTTCTTAATTGCCTCGACCTGCGAAGAAAGTGGTGTTATTTTAAGATCTCATTAGATTCCATTTTTGACAGATCAAGAACCCCATATCTTTGCCACTAACATAGAACGTGTCTATCTTTTATTTACCTGTTCGGTCAGAAACTCGCTCTCAATAAAATCTGCCAAATGGACATCATCATTCTTCGAAGCCACCTGTCGACCACATTATTAAAATGCCAAATTGTGTTAAGAAACTATAGATTATATGACTTGAATGCAATAAACTAGGATTGGAGTTCTCAGGAGAGATTGTCTTACACTGTGCACGTTTAGGAGCTTTTCATTGACTAGTTTCTCCAATGAAAGAGCCAGCTCCATGGCTGGAAACAACAAAGAAGATACAGTATTTCAAACTTAGAGTTCGTCGATAAATATGCACATTCCGCTATGGTAAGCTCTTAAAACTACTGATACTTTGTAGGGACTTGAGTTCATTATCAACAGTCACATAAACAGGAAAATGAAGCTTACCATACAGAGCATCTCCTTTCTCAGGGTGATCAAACTCAGACTGAGGCAACACAATGGGCTGTAACTTGACTCTCCCGCCACGTTTGTTCTGTTAGATCAAGGAAAACAAAACGAAATGTTGTTACAATCTAAGCAGTACGCTCACAGGATAGGACTTATGACTAACGAACTGAAATCGGACCTGATACTCCATCAACAACTCAGCGTGGTCTCGTTCTTCCACACTCGAATCCTTGAAAAATCTGATTAGCAGAGAAACCAAACAACAGATTCATCAACACCTAGAATAAATATAAGCAAAGGGATTGAATAACAAACTCCAATGTTTCCAGAAAAGCTCACTTGGCAAGACCCTTGAGAGCAACATTGTCCCGATCAAAATACGCATACAAAGCGTGATACACATAAGACACGTTGTATTCCACACTGCGGCAAACAAAATCCAGAATCAAGAGATACTCAAAAAAGTCGATCTCATCAATACATGGCTCATGCGAAATTATACTTCATCCACAGATATACAACCCCAAAAGTTTCAATCCATGACGAAACAAGAATAAAATCAGCAAAATGTTCCAATACAGACGAAAAACGTACTTGATCTGCTCATTTACGGCAGCTTCGCACTCAGGGGAGTACAAATGACGAGCAAGAGAAAACTGCTGGCCAGATGGGACGAGATCGAGCTCCTTCTTCACTTCTTCAAACGGCTCGAAAACGACGCCGCTTAAAGTGGTTGTGGCGGCTGAGGCCTTGGAAGCACGAGCAGCGAACGAGAGATTTCCAGATTTTCCCGAAGATACAGGAAGATTCTGAGACGAAATGGAGGAGGAGAAGAGAGGAGAGATATCTTTCTTCTCTCCATGAATGTTCAAGAGAGAGAACGAACAAGCAGCTTTGAGAAGCATTTTTTGTGGAATTTTTTTTGTTTAATTTCTTAGATTTGCACCGAAGTTGGAGGAGAAAAGGGTTTTGTGGTGGCGACTAGGGGAAAAATGAGGGAATATATAAATGGATGATGAAGGCTGTGGATAGAGGACACGTGGATGGACATGATTGAGAGATTGGCTTAGGCGCGTGTCTGGCGTGTGGTTCTGCTGCTTTGCTGGAAGATATTTATCTTTTTTGCATCGCTAGTTGTGCAAATATTGGCCTTTTTTGTCTTTTTGGGACGTTTCACATTCACTTTTTCTGCGTTTTCCTGTAAAAAGAGAGAGAGAGATAGAGAGAAAAAAAAAAAAGAGACTGTGACTTGTGAATAAAAAAGTAGCAAATGTTTGGAGGAAAAATACAAATTACTTGGAATTTTTTCCTGAAAAGAAAAAAAATCAAAATACACTATTCAATATACTCTACTATACGTAGAGTTTCAAAGTTAATTATTATTGGTATACTAATGTTGTATACTAGGAGGCTATAGAACTTCTGTTTGGACCTTCAATTCACTCAACGTTCAAGAGATAGAGACTACTCGATGAAGGAGAAACATACTCAGCTTACAGTATTTACAAAAATAGATTGATGACACTCAAAATCTGAAAAGAAAAGAAAAGAAAAAAACTACTTGGAAGAATCAAAGAATTGCAGCAAAACTACTAGCACTCTGCAACATACTCAAACTACCAAAAAAGCTCTAATGTTTCTATTGACTTGTGGAAGCAGAAGCTTCAGGAAGATCAATCAACGGTTCAGATGTTGTTCGTGTTGTCTCTTCAGGTCTAATCTCCCCGAGTTGTGTCATCACTTGTTGAGCTTCGGGTCTTGTTGTGGGAGTAGGATCAACACAATGCAGTGCTAGTTTCAGTGTATTCAAAATCTCATCACCCATTGTGTTCACATCATTCAATAGCTCCAAATCAAACACCTCATTTGTCCACTCTTCTTTAACTGCAGTAGCAACCCATTGAGGCAAATCCACACCGTTTAAGGCCTCACTCGGAGATTTCCCAGTTAAAAGCTCTAATATGATTACACCGAGGCTATACACATCGGTCTTCGTGTTGGCTTTCTTCAACTTAGAGAGCTCAGGTGCTCTGTAACCTAATGCACCAGCTGTTGCAATCACGCTTGATCCTGCTGCTCCTGTCATTAGCCTGGATAGTCCATAATCCGAGATCTTCGCAACAGTATTCTCATCCAAAAGTACATTGCTCGATGTTAGGTTTCCGTGGATGACATTAGCATGCGCGTGGAGGTAGAACAAGCCACGAGCCATTCCCTTTATTAAGCTCATCCTTGTAGGCCAATTGATATGAACATCTGGTCCTCTTGCTGCAATTCCACACATGAAAACAGAGTTACAAAATGTTTCTTTTTTCACTAAAGTATCAAATCTTTGTAGCTTTTCTAGCGATAGTATCAAACTTACCATGGAGGAATGCGGCAAGACTTCCTCTAGACATGTAATCGAAGACGACAAGCTTCTCTCCCTTGGGGCCTAAGTAATAAGCCCTAAGTGCAAGGAGATTCGGATGCCGGATTCTTCCCAATACATTAATCTCATTCTCGAACTCTTTCTGGCTTTTGGTAATCTTTTCTCTCAACCTCTTTACTGCAACTTGACTTCCATCTTCAAGTGTGGCTTTGTAAACTGTCCCATACGTGCTTTTCCCCATAATCTCTGCTGTTGCACACAGAAGATCATCTGCAGTAAACGCCATTGGTCCATCAAAATGAACCAGCTTCCCTCCAGTTTCCCCTCCAGCTTCAGCTTCTCCTCCTTTCACGGTCTTGGCGGCTGCAGCTTCGTGTTCAGCCTCTCCGCCCTTAGGTTTGGTTTCATTGACTTTCTTCCTCAGCAAGCAACATAGTACACATACAAGTATGAGCATAACTATGAGGAGTGCTCCAGAAGCAATGAGGATGATGTCTTTGGTACTCAGATTCCTGCGGAATGATTTCCGTCCATTTTCAGGAGATGGTGGATTTAGAGTAGGACACAGCGTAGAAGCGCTGTATCCACAAAGCTGTAAGTTTCCGACAAACGAGGAGGAATTGAACTTTTGGGACAAGAGAGTGGGAACAGGCCCAGATAAGTTGTTATAAGAGACATTAAAAAAGCTCAGACTTTTTATATCAGAAATCGAAATAGGAATCTCTCCGGTAAGTTTGTTTTGAGACAAATCAAGATGTGCAAGAGAAGCAATGTTGCCTAAACTTGCAGGGATCTGGCCACTGACATTATTACTGCTTATGTCCATTGTTCTAAGCTTAGTGAGTTTGCTTAACTCAGAAGGTAGGATTCCACTGATCCTGTTATGACTAAAAGAAAACTCTTGCAGTTGAGTTAAATTGCAGAGTGAAGATGGGAATGGACCAGAGAGAGAGTTGTGATCAATAGATAAGAAACGGATATTAGAAAGAGTGGCTAAAGACTTATTACCCCAAGTGTTTGGTATAGGACCAGAGAGGTTGTTATGGTCCAGAGCAAGAAAGTGAAGAGAAGAAGAACGAGAGAGGCTTACTGGGATTTGACCAGAGAGTGAATTGAAGCTGAGATTAAGCCTAAGAAGCTTAGAAGAGTCAGCAAGATTAGGTGGAATAATCTGAGAGAGCAAGTTATTGCTGAGATCAAGCGTTTGAAGGAAACGAGAAACACCCAGAGACGCAGGGATTGAGCCAGAGAGGCGGTTGTTAAAAAGCTGGACTCCTCTGAGACTAGGAATGAGTCCCAAGGACATTGGAATTGAGCCTCCGAGATCGTTGTCATGAAGACTAAGTTTGCGAAGAGCTTGAAGCTGTCCGATTTTCTCAGAGATTCTACCTCCAAGACTCTTCCATGGGAGCTGAATCACAATAACTTGACCTTGAGCACATTTGATTCCAGACCAGCCTCCAGAACAAGCACTGACTCCAGAACCGTTCCAGCTTCTCAAGAAGCCTCTTGGGTCAATCAGCTCTTGTTTAACTGCTTGAAGACCTTGGTAATCAGCTTGTGTGATCACTACACCGTCCCAGTCTTGGCTTGAACTGAGAGGGACAAAGAAGAGGAAGACTACGATTAAGTGAAGGAGAACTGGGCTTCGAAGTGAAGCCTTAGGTTGATCAATGGTGGTGTTGATCATACTCATAGAAGTGAAACTGAAGAAAGCTTGGTGTTTGGTAATTAACTCCATAGAAGATGATAAAGAAGAAGAGAAAAGAAGAAAGATTAAGATTATCTATGGGTTAATAATAGTAGTTTTCAGGAGAATGGAACAGGGAAAGAGTTTTGGATTTGAAAGAGTTTTGTAAAGTGAGAGATGGGTTTCGTTGGAAAAGAACACAGCACGTGACCATCTTAGAGAGTGAAAGAATCTTTGTGTGTCTTTTATCTTCTAGTGAGAGATAGAAAGAAAGTGAGGAGACAAAAATCAGGTGATGGACATTGGTGGTTGGGGGTGGAACTGTGTCTCTCTGCCTCGCCTAATACTAAATGAGCTCCAACGGCTAGTTTCCATTTATAAATATTTTTTTCATATTATTCGTCTAAATTAATAGTGTTTGAAAAAACAATTTGTTTTGTTCGATGGGTCGCTCTTCCTCATGTCAATTTGTTTAACAGTTTTTAGTAAAATATACAAATAATATTATTGGAAATTTGGAGTTACTGAATTTCTAATATCTTATCAAAAAAAATTTCATTTTAACCGTGTTATAAATTATAAGATAAAATTAATCTAAGTTCATAATAATCTTTTAAAAATAAGCATAAGACGGAGTTTGTTACGAATATTTGTATAAAAATTCAAAACTAATAAATATTTAATAGAAAAATGAAATAAAATCTAAAATTAATAAAAATATATCGATTACAAATTCGGTTCTGGTTCGGGTTTGGATTCGGTTTTCCGGATACATAGATTTAGGACACATTTCTGGTATTTTGTCGGGTTCAGTTTCTCTAATTTGGTATTTTAATTTTTTTTATTTAATACTTACTCGAATATTTTTACTTTTCGGATATGGTTCGGTTCAGTTGGATCGAGTTCAGGTTCAGAGGTGTTTTTATATAAAAATTCAAAATTAAAAACAACAATAATACATAAACTTTATAAAGCTAAAATTTGGTTTTTGATTTGGTTTCGGTTCGTGTTCAGTTTTTCAGGTATATAAATTTGGGACCCATTTGGGTAATTTATCGGGTTGGATTCCTCTAATACATATTAATTTTGGTTCGGATTACGAGTCTCTAAAACAACATCTCAAAAACAATATTCTAAAATATCAATACAGTCTAACAACATAAATGAATAAGCTTTAAAAAATAATCAAATCTCGCATTATAATGCGGTTATAATCTTATTCTTATATATTAAAGTAGGAGACACTTTAATTTTGGTCGGGTTATCAACATTAGGATAAATTTAACATATGGTTCATAAATACCTTTAAAAATAAACCTAAAGTAGGTTTTGTTATATATTCTTATACAAAAATTCAAAATAAAATAAAAATTTAATTAGAAACACTCAAAATAAAATAAAAAAATTAGAAAAAATAAATCAGATACAATTCAGTTGTTGATTCGCTTCTGGTTTGGGATTAAATTTGGTTTTTCGGGTACACAGATTTATGATCTATTTATGGTATTTTATTGGGGTCAGTTCTTCTGATTATGTATTTTAGTTTTTTTGGTTTAAGACTTATTTAAGTATTTTTATATTTTAGATATGGTTTGGTTTGGTATGATCAAGTTTCGATTCACGTATTTATATATAAACATTCAAAATTAAAAAAAAAATAATAATTAGAAAAACTACAAAAAACTAAAATTTAGTTTTTGAAGAATTTGTAACCGATATATTTTTATTAAATTTATTTTTTTAGAATTTTTTCTAATTAACTTTTGTTATTGATTCGGTTCCGGTTCATGTTAAGATTGGATTTTTTGGGTAAATTGATTTAGGACACATTCTATTGTTTTGTCATGTTCAGTTCATTTAATTTGATATTTGATTATTTAGATTTTAGACTTATTAAAATATTTTTATTTTTCGGATAGAGTTTGGTTTGGTATAGATCGAGTTCGGGTTTTGGGTATTTTGATTTAAAAACAAAGTAAATTTAAAATTATTAGAAAACTTCTAATAAGCTAAAATTTGATTTGTGATTTGGTTCCGGTTCGAGTATGAGTTCACTTTTCGGTTACACAGATTTAAGACTCATTTGGATATTCTGTCGAGTTTGGTTCTTTTAACTCAGATCGATTTTGGTTTAGTTTTCAAGCCTTTAAAACAATACCTCAAAAAATATATTTCAAAATATCAATATGGGTCTAACAATCTAAATGGAGACAAATTTAGAAAAAAAAAAAAACAAATAAATCTTGTGTTATAAAGCGGGTATAATTCTAGTTGTACTTTTTATAAGATGATTAAATCTTGAAAACGAGAAAATCATTCATAACATTATAAATATATTGGTTATGAGTCTGACTATCTGACAAAGATTGATAATTAGTTTTATTTTATCATGAGTGTTATCATGGTTCAAAACGAAACAATACTTAAGTTCAAATTTATTCATTTTAGAAAAAATTAATTGATTAAAACTCAATTTATAAGATTAATCTACCACAGGAAATATTGCAAAGAAGAACATTTGATAACTATCCAATTTATTCGGTAACATTGTAAATTTTATAATTTCTTGAAAAAGGCATATGTGACCCAAAAAGGAAGGTAATAGCTATTAAATTGTTTGTAACTGAAATATATTAGGTAGGGTTATTAATTCCAAATCGAAAGAAAGAGATCTAAATAAAGTAAGAAAGAAGAATGTATTATATTATAGTTTTCAAGAGCAGCTTCGTTTAATGCGCTGGAGCTACTTGTGTTGACACGAACATCAAACCGCTCCTTCACTTCTTCTTCTAACGGCTATATATGTGGGTCCCACCAAACTTAGATCTCTGGATATCAAGCCCAAGTCTCCAATATAATATTTTTTTTTTATGAATTTAATTTGAGAACTCCACATTCGTTTTAATCTTTATTGGTGAGAAACACATCAAGTCTCTCACTAATATAATATTAATAAATTAAATGATGTCCCATGCTATGCATATGTTATATTTTTGTAAAAATTTATTATATATTTGTAGCTATTTTTATTTATATATAATATTTATATGTGATATTTGATTTTTTTTTGTTTACTTCACGGTTTGACTTGTATATATATATATATGAATTTCTTAATTTTATACATATTTGGTATATTAAAAATTAAATTATAATGATGACCGGTATTGTACACAAAAATATTTATTTATCTCTGTTGATTTAAGTTTTAATTCATTACAATTTTCACATATAAACTTTTGATTTGTGTTATTTATGTTTTTTCACCCACCTTCACGTAAGTTTTTAGACTCGTATTTATTTAAGTTTTAATCCCTTATTTATTTAGGATTTTAAACATGTATTCATTTATGTTTGTAGATACATGTTCATTTAGGTATATATAAATCGTTCATTTAAGCATTTAAACTTGTATTTAAAAATTATTATACTATATTTATAAAAAAATAATCCTAATACCTTTCAAATTTAATGTTTGAAACATTTAACTTTTTATGTTCTTTGAATTTCATCAGTTAAAACTATTAAACCAATTAAAACTATTAAAATATCAGACCTATTAAAACTATAGCAGCCAAATTAATCTTTATTTTATCAAAATCAAAACAAACTACTCCATCTCTTCCAAAATATATGATGTTTTAGGAAAAATAGTTGTTCCAAAATATATGATGTTTACAATCTATAAAGCAATATTTATTATTATTTTAAAACTATTTTGATTATTTGTATTCTACACACTGATTTCTAATTGGCTGAATAATTTTTATATAGAATAAAAGTATATTTTTAGTTCGAAATGTCAAATATTAAATATTTTTTAATTTTTCTGAAAAACCTAAACATCATATATTTTGGAAGTGAAGAAGTATTGAGATAAAGATTTGTTTCCAAACAAATGAACTAACTATTGAACCAAATAAAATCATTGAACTTATCTTTATTTTATTAAAATCAGATTAAAGTATTTTATTAAAAAAATCTCTAAGCAAAAAAATAATCATATTTATTTTATTAATATCAAAATATGTTTCTAAACAATTAGTTTAATCAAAAAATTTCCATATTCCTTATTTCCTTTAGTTTTAGATAATTATTGACTTTTTAATATAAAATTCAATAAAAGTTTTTTTAGTAGTATTAATTAATTTATTTAATCTTTATATATTATAAAATAAAAATGATATTATTTAAAAATAAAAATATAATATTTTCCTTATTGTTATCGGATTTGATATCTTTATAACTATATCTCCTATTTTTAAGAATTTATAAACGAGGAATTTTCTTTATTCTAATAGATTTTTCTTATCCGAAACAAATAAAATAATCATCAGGCCTATTAAAAAGGTTTTATCAAAACAAATTATAAGAAATTATAAGAAATGAATAAGGTAGTTAGATAAAACAAATCGACCAATACTTTTTAAAAAAAAATATTTATTATATTATTACAAAGATACAAAAAATCTTATTGTTATAGTTTTATTACAATAAAGATTTAAAATCTTTATTATATTATTACAAAGATATAGAAAATTTTGCTACAGTTTTATTATAATAGAGATATTTTAAGTTAAAAATCATTTTATATTAAAATTTAAACAAATTAATAATATTATGTAGATAAAAATATTAATAAGAAATAGCTAAAGGAACTTATATAATATTATCAAGAGATAATTGTTTTAAAAAATTAATATAAAATATATGAATCTATTAACACTACAATTTTATCATATATAGAGATTTAGATTAGAAATATCTCAATTCAATATTGTTTTTGTTGTTTTTTACTATGTTGACTAATAACATTTAAATTATTGCTCTTATCAAAATTCAAATAAATTTATTTGTTAAAACAAACAAAATCATATTAATTTTCTTATCAAAATCTAAACAAAAGATTTTTCTTTAAAACCAAACGAAAATCAAATCTTAATTGGTTAGAATTTCTTTTAAAACCAACCAAAATAAAATTTTGATTGGTCTTTTTACACCAAAAAAAATCAAATCTTAATGGATTAAAGTTTTTCTTTTTTAACAAACAAAATTCAAATCTTAATTGGTTAGAGATTTCTTTTTAAACCCAGCAAAAATCAAATCTTAATTGGTTAAAATTTCCTTTTTAATTGTATGTATTTATTGAATTCAAATTAAAACAAATAATTAGTTTTTAAAAATATTCTTATCTAAACAAAAAATAAATTAATTAGTTTAAACAAACGACCAATCAGAATAAAAGAGATTTAAAATCTTTATTATATTATTAAAAAGATACAAAATATCTAATTACCACAGTTTTATTATAATAGAAATATCAATTAATTATAAAATATTTTAAATTATTATAAAAACATTCACATGAATAAATTATTAATAATATACCTTAAAATCACAAAGAACCATATCAATTGTTTGACCATGTTCTTTGGTGTATACCTTCTAGAGGTTTAGAATTTTGACTTTAATCCTCCAAATTTTTTTTGCTAGGTTTTAACGAAAAAATTTCAGAAAAAGACATGATGAAAAATAATAATCGAGAGAAAATGGGTGTCAATTTTGTTGGTGTTATTAAAATTATCTTGAAATGTCTCTTATATAGACTTCGATTAAATTTATATTCTATTAGAATTAGGAATATCTTTTGTTTGATTTTCCCTAAATGTAAGGTATTTAGTTAATTATTGAATTAATATTTTTATCATAATTCAATAAACAAACAAAATCTGTTTAACTAAGAGAATCATATCTTAATATTAACAAATTTATCTCTATTTTAAAAACTTAAAAAAAATGGTTGGTTCAAAATTCAACCAATCAAGTTATGGCTCAAATTCAAATACGACCAATCAAATCTAATTAATAAAAATTTATTGGTACAAAAAGACAAAAATACAACCTAATCATGTGATGGATTATCTAAACAGATTTGATTCAGAAAAATTAATTATCTAATATAAATCGACCAATCATGAATTTTAAATCTCTATTATATTATTATAAATTATATAGAGACGCTACAATTTTATTATAAAAGAGATATTTAATCTAGATAATAATTATTAATTAAGTAGTTATAGAATCTTATCAGAATATAATTGTGCGACAAATATTATGTGATAATATTTTCTAGTAACAACACAACCTAGTCTAAAACAGACAATATAACACAGTATTTAAGTTAATGCTATATTTTATTATATAAGAGATATCAATTAATTAGAAAATATTTTAAATTATTATAAAGGTATTCACATAGATAAATTATTAATAATGTACCTTAAAATCATAAAGAACCATATCAATCGTTTGAACATGAACTTAAATGTATATTTTCTAGAGTTTTAGAATTTTAACTTTAATCCTCCAGGTTTACTTGTTGGGTTTCAATGAAAAAATTTCAGAAAAATACACGATGAAGACAAAGAAAAATCGAGAGAAAAAAATATTTGGTGCTGTTAAATTTGTCCAGAGATATTTTTTATATAGATTTTAATTAAAATTTTTGTTCAATTAGAACTAGGAATATCATTTGTTTGCTTTCCCCTAAATATAATTTATTTGGATTTGAATTAGGAATATTTCAATAAAATATTTTTTTGTTGTGATCTATTGTGTTGAACAATAATATTTAAATTAAGGTTCTTATGAAAATATAAACAAACTTATTTGTTAAGGGTTTCAATGAAGAAATGTCTAAGAAATACATGATTAAAAGAATCAAAAATAAAAAATAAAAAAAAAACATGTCATTGTGAGAAAAAATTTCAAATCGTTTGAGAATTATGATAATTTTCCTAGGGTGAGTCTTAAATAAATATTTTTTATTAGTTTTCCTATTAGGATTAGGAGGATTGTTTTTAATAGATATTGATTAGGATTAGGAATATAATTATTCAAATAAAACTGTAATAAAATAATTTCACAGATAATCTCAAAGTAGACGAGATGTAATAATAATAATCAGAATATACTTAATTAATAAATAATATTTAATCTAGATAATAATAATTAATTAATTAGTTATAGAATCTTATCCAAATATAATTGTGTGACAAATATTATGTGATAATATTTCNATGTGATAATATTTACTAGTAACAATACAACCTAGTCCAAAATAGACAATATAACACAGTATTTAAGTTAATGCTATGCTTTTATTATATAAGAGATATAAAAATATTTAATTTTTTTATCACTCATCTATTTTATGAATACACAAATATACAATTTAAAAACTTTTTTAAGTATATTATATTGAATTTAAATTATTTAATTTAATATTATTTTTCTCTTTATTAATTATTAATGCAATTATATAATTTATATAAAAATAATTAAAATAATAATAGAATCGATAATGATGATAATACAATATCTCTTATAACTAAAAATAAAATTACAATACGTAAACTCATAGAAAATAGTACTTAAAACATTACAAAGCATATATAACATATAAAAATCAAATTAAATATAAAATTAATTTAGCTCTACTCTTCTCTTGGCCCAAGCTTTTGTCATATATGTTCAACCAAATTAATTTTTATCATATTAAAAAAAAAAACTCAGAATTTTTATATAATTTAATATTGTTATCTTAATTATATTTTTAATAACTATATATATATAATTTAAACTTAAGCATAATGGATCTTGTTACATAGATAATTTTATTTAACAATTTATGAAAAATAAAAAATAACAACTAATAATATTTAAATAATTTTTTAGTTTTTAAGTTTTGAAAAATTAAAACTATTACAAAATAACCCAAACCACTTAAAAATGGACATGCGTCTCATGAGAAAAAAAAGAGAGAGGTTCTCATAGTTTCTCAAATGAGAACCCATTCTCACGCTGTTTTAATAAAAAATATTTTTATTTTATTTTTGATTTATTTAATTGGTGATAAATTTGGGGAGAAACCCTCCATGTGGGTGGTCTTACCAAGTTTATTCACAAGCCATTTCATTTAAGGTTTAAATGACTAGATTGCCCTTCAAACTGGAAAGTGTATAGTAGTTGGGTAGTTGCATATGGAACAATAATATAGTATAGTTTAAAAGTAAAGACACACGACTTTGAAACTTGAAAGTGAAGAAGAATTGTGCCGTACGAGGTTATTATGTTGACGTTGATCTATCTCTACTTTTTTACTCATCATAGTTGCTTATTGGTACACGTGTATCGCTCAATCTAACCCGTTAAATATTTGAATCTTTGAACTCCAATTTTAATACATTTTCGATATCAAACACACTTTAAACGTATGTCATCTAGTACTCTGAAAACATGTCATCTCTACAATGGATGACATATTATTCCTATGGTTATACTTGCAATATGGTTGCAAGGACAAAACTTGCTTTGAAACACATGACATGAAATGTGTCATAAATTGTAAATGCTATCACAATATTTGTTTGTCGCATGCGTACCAGTTGAAAGAATCTAAACAAGATGTTAAAGCACTTCAATTCCTTTTTTTGTCAAGCCCTAATAAAGCAAAAAGTGGATGCTCCTAGACTTATATGGTCTATCTCCTTGACTTCTCTATAAACAAATGAAGTTTCATTAGTTCACCAAAAAACATTTTCAAATGTCTTCCTATTGCTAGATATACACCCATGAACCTATACTAGTTAACACAAACACCAAATTTGCATGTGATCTTACTGCGTTCTTAAGCTAAAAGTAAGGTGATCAAAACCAGTAAGCTTAGCTTAGCCTATACTTATCTGGAAATACTGTCAATATTGTGAATCCGAGATGATCACCATATAATTCATATATTATGCAGATAAAAGCAGAACAAACATATCTACCCCATTCTCACTTCAAATCATAAAACCAGTGAGCAAATATACAAAATAATAGCAGGTAGAGAAACTAGCCACTAAGCGGTCAATGCAACACAGCTCAGAACACTAAACTAATCAATGCAAAAGATTCCATGTGCTTTGACATTGAACATAACACAAATATCAAATCGGAAGATGATCTCACAACAACTCTTAAGATTGTTTCACCAGCCCTACTCCAAAAAAGTTATTAAGTGACTGGCTACTATCCCCTTTCTTTTTAAGCCATAATGAAATGGATCATGAAAACAAGGAAATGCACCAAGAGAAGTACTACCTATATACACTTTACAGAACTCACCTGACTAGTTGGAGAAAACCATACAGCATCTTGATACTACCAAAGTTTTTAGCTAAGTGTTTTCAGATTATACGACTATGTCACTAAATCCCATCACACTGCTGCTTAAGAACCCTGAAAGT
Source organism: Lepidium aucheri (assembly GCA_900406435.1). Lineage (NCBI taxonomy): Eukaryota > Viridiplantae > Streptophyta > Magnoliopsida > Brassicales > Brassicaceae > Lepidium > Lepidium aucheri. Next base: position 32,160 of record OVBA01001173.1, read on the forward strand.
AAATACAAGTCACCATGTAATACCCAATTGGAGCAATATCCTTATTCGTTTCAATGAACAATGCTCTGGAAGTCACTGCTACTGGTAAAGGAAACAAGATGAACTTTGAATTCGGAGAACGATAAGAGAAAGATCAACTTCAAGTTTTTACATCTGAACATAAACGTGTTGAACAACAGAAGAGAAAACAACAAAAGTTGCAGATTGGAAAAAACAAAATTAACTAAAACTTTGTTCTAAATCTGTAGAGCTTCGTTACGAATCTACAATCAATGTCAACAACATCAAACCCCTAAAATCAGTACGGAGTTACAATCACAAATGTAAATTAAGGTACGAAATACTCATCTCAGTTCCCGGTATTTTTTTGTACTAGATCTGAATCAAATCGAGCTACTAAACTCTCCCTGAGATGGCGGAAGCAGCTGAAGTAGCAGAACCTCCAAGGAAGGAGAGTAATCCAGCATTCGCAGGCTCTTGATCGTCCATGAATAGATCGTCCGGAACCACAAACGCACCGTGTAAGCAAACAATTGCAACGCCAATCATAAGCGCTGAGGTTAAGAGAGATCCAACGCTCGTCATAAACACGACGACGATCGTACTCAGGACAAGAGCAAGCAGTGTTTCTCGATCAGAGAAAGTGCGACCGAAGAGGACCAGTGGCTGATCTGAGGGACGGAAAAGGTAGAGAAACATCCACGCGCTTAATAGACCGAGGAGAACAAGGAGGGAGAGAGGATGAGAGAAAAGCGAAAAGGCGAGAACGAGGGACACGATAGCGATGTAGTTAACCTTGAAGTAGGCGAGATTTTTCCTGATCCGGGACAAGGCATCAGTTAACGATTCAGGTCGAGCCATGGAACTCCGATCGACAAGCTCCGCCCATGGGCGGCGTTGTGACAAGCCGTCACGGATCGAGGTGGAGAGGCGTGAGAAGAAAGTACGAAAAGCAGGAGTGTTGATTGGCGGTTGAGATTGAACAGCTTGCTGATTGGTGACAGGTAAAGTCGGTGGAGTGGCCATGGCGGTGGCGCGTGAGATTAGGTGCGGCGGAGAGGTTTCGATCCTTAAGTGTGAACGAAAAAAAAAATCAGGAGTTGCTGAAGGACGTTGCTGAATCAGAGCTCCGTGTATAGATACTTTTGGGCCTGAGTCTAATTTGAACCGGCCCAAACGTCGAAGTCACGGGTTTATTCATATTTTTGATTTATGTTTATTTTTTTTAAATGTGGAATTGATTTTCTTTCTCTAATTTTTTTAATCAAACCCTAAAAACCCGAGAGAGCACGAGTTACCTTCACGGCTTCACTGACGCACACCTCCGTCTGGTGGTTCCTTTAATCTTCCGCCGATTGTTCTGTTTCTTCTGCACCCAACTTATCGTTTTCGTCTTCTTCTTCTTATCATTTTGATACTCGAACATTGGAGAACGTCAACGTTAGCACTATGTTTGAATTTGATGAAAGCAAATTCGATGTCAATCTCAAGCTGTGGGCTCTTAGAATTCCTCGTGAACTATGTAAAAGCGCCACTCGCATTCTCAATGGGTACGTTTCTTTAAGGATCATCTGCGTTTAAAATTATTGCTTCATTACCTTACCCCTCTATTCCAAGACCTCCGCTTTCAATAATAATGAGTACAAAGAGGCAGTGGAGTAAGAAGTAATAGCATATGTATCAATAGATACTTGAACTTCCTGGATTAGTTTGGAGAAAATGAAATGTGAATGTAGTTAGTGTTCTTATTGATGGAAATGGTTTGATTACCTGTAGATACATGCTCAACATGCCACGAATTAAGCCCATCATCGAAGACCCTGCCTGTGAAAAGACTCGTTTGGTGATATTGTCCGAAAGCGTTAAAACTGCTGGTAAAAGTTTATTCTTCATCTGGGAATGAGTTTAGGGAATGGTGGAAGTGGTGGGATTACTTGTATTAACCAAGTTTTCCTTTGTTATAGAACAGATTTGTCGGAGATACCCGCTGAGAAACTAAGCCAGCTTAAGAAACTAAGTGAAATAGAAGCAGTTCCTCATTCGGTCACTCTTGGGTATGCCTATTGGAGTGTAGGTAAGACCAAAAAATTCATTAGGAACATTCTTCCCGTGCGTTTGTGTTTTGGAATTATCAGGACGCTTAGAACAACAATTTTTTGGCAAGCTATGCTTATGTTCTTTTGAAATATCTTCTCTTAAGTTTTTTTATTTAAAGACGGTAGATTTTATACATACATATGAGAAAAGTTGGCCGACTACTGTTGGTTCATTTTCTTCGCCAATTGGTTTGTGGCACTCTGACTTTGATAACCACGTTATCTTGGTTCTTAAGGATGCGAGGGAATTCAAATCATAGGATATTCGTAAATGGTCTTACTGTTTTTTGGTTCTACTAACCTTGATGCTTGTTTATTTAGGTCCTTTTCATGTTTAGGTGATCTAAACCTTGTGATATTATTCTTCCCTTGCAGATCACTTATTAAAGCAAATTCTGCCTGAAGGAGTGGATATACCTTCGTCTTTTGAAACAATAGTTAAGTTTTTGCTTCCTGAACTGACAACGTATTTTACAAAAACTCGATTTGCATGCATTATCTTACCTGCAAATCTAAAGAGAATGGGTGCACGTTCGAGCTATGTTTTCAAGCATCATAAAGATTACTTCTCACATGAGAACCAATGTCTCTTTGCTTATTATGTGCAGGTCATATTGCCCACTTAAATCTACATGATGAGCTCCTTCCATTCAAAGATGTTATAGCAAAGGTTCTATACGATGTAAGTTTTGATGTTCCTATCATTATAGTCTCTTGTGTCTTGATAATTACATCTTGTGTCATGACAGCAAAGACATCTGACTTTCTGATCTACCTTTTATATTTGTAGAAAAATTATCCAAGGATAAAGACAGTTGTTAATAAAGTCGGGACTATCACTAATGAGTTTCGAGTGCCAAAGTTTGAAGTGTTAGCTGGACAAGATGGGATGGAAACAGAAGTAAAGCAGTATGGGGCTAGATTTAAGCTGGACTATGGGTTGGTTTATTGGAATTCAAGATTGGAGCATGAGCACATGCGGCTTTCATCTTTGTTTAAATCTGGAGAAACCATATGCGATATGTTTGCTGGTATTGGGCCTTTTGCTATTCCAGCTGCACAAAAAGGATGCTTTGTTTATGCAAACGATTTAAATCCAGACAGCATTCGGTACTTGAAGATCAATGCAAAGTTCAATAAGGTAGATGATTTAATTTGTGCGCACAATATGGATGCTCGGAAATTTATCTCTCAGTTGATGGAGGTGTCAACTCATGAAGGCAATTTGCAATCAGTGGCTGATGGAAAAACAAAGGACGCAGTTGGGACTCAAAGAGGTAATTCATTTTATTTAAGCTTAGTATTTTTTTGTGTGTTATAGTTGATGTATTTGGTTTTCGCCAGAGAAAACGAAATGGCTTTAATGGTGGGTTTCTCTTTACTATTTGTTTAACTATAGCTGAGAATGCTGAAATGAACAGAGAGGAAATACGGGAATCCAATGCAAGCATAAATGAGCCTCTTAATGCAGAGAAGAAGCAATCTGGTGTAATAGAGACAGGTAAGAAATGTCAGAAGATTTCTTCAAGACGTTCTTACAGTTAATATTGCCTTGGGGATCATCACCAGGATGTTAATTGAATACAGAAAATGGATTAGGAAAAGATTGCAAGACTGTAGAAGAACACGCAAATAAGAGGTTGAAACAAACATTGCTTCCCATTGCAAAGCCATGGGAACATATCGACCATTTTATCATGAACCTTCCAGCTTCTGCCTTGCAGTTTCTCGGTATGCTACTAATGACTTTAGAATTTTGTTCAAGTTGTGGTACTACAGTCTTCTGTATACTTTGAAGGCATTTACGTAAGAAATTGCAGCTCATAAATTATCGTTCTTGGCAATACTCTGGTTGATTGTTACATCGTGATACTATGTACATCATCTTAGAAGAGAGTTCATCAGCTACACTCCGCACCAGCAACTTAATTAGGACTAGGATCATTATAAATTGGAGATGCATCGTGTGTAGAGGCCTGTTTGAGTATTTAATTGTGTGATTATTACCTATGCAGTATCATATCTATAATGCATATTGGCACTGTAAATGTTTCTTTGCAGATTCTTTCAGTAATGTTATTCAAAGGAAGTATTGGAAAGGACCTCTTCCTTTAATTCATTGCTACTGTTTCATTCGTGCAAGTGAAACCACGGAGTTCATAATTGCAGTAAGTATCAACCAATTGCTCTCTCCTGCTTGTCCCTTCTAGTCTTGTTTTCTTCGCAATCGTGTCTTTGTACCAAAAATTTGCGTGCCTTGAAATCTGAAATATAGCTTCTGTTATACTTTTTAAGGAAGCTGAAAGTGCTTTGAAGTTCCATATAGAAGATCCGGTCTTCCACAAAGTTAGAGATGTTGCTCCAAACAAGGTAAGATCCCACTCGCCTATTGTTTTTGTTTTCTCTTGAATGTAATATCAAAAACCTATCATCGATAGTACCTGAGCTGGATATTTTTGCACATTGCAGGCGATGTTTTGTCTAAGCTTTAGACTCCCTGAAGCATGCTTGAAGCAAGAAGACTAAAAAGACATTTTAGGAAAGATAGAAGAATCCTTTAAAATTTGTTTCTTCTTTGTTTTCGGTGTTACAAAAGTATGAGAATACTGTAATGAATGAGGGGAGTCTTGTGTCAAAGAATGTTCTATCTTACAGACATGATCTCTGCACTTGGAATCCATTTGCTACAAATGACTGAGTGTTCATAAGACCAAAGAGGTCCTTTTCTTTTCACCTTTTAGAATAATCAGTAGTGCTTTTATATTAAATTACGCATGAAACGCTTGTTACATAAGTTTATGAACATTGTAAATACTTGGGATGCTCGACAGTATATGAACAAAAGCAGAAGGCGTAAGATAGATAAAAAGCAGATGAGAAAGTCACAGTCGCGGCTTATGTTAGCAAAGGATAGTGACAAATTGTAATGTAGATGCGGCGGACGGAGTAACCAAAGAAGGCCGCTCAAAAATTAAATTGCCTAACCGTCATCTTCTTCAACCCATCTTAGCTCAACTAACCCATTTGTTTTTAACGCTAATTCAACCCAAACCTGCTTACTTTTCTCTAGCTCACACTTTCTTCTTCTTCGTCTTCCAATGGCGACTTCTGCTGCTCTCGGATCTCTCCATCGTGAGTCTCTCGCTCTCTCACTCTCTCACTCTCTCTCTCCCATTATTTTGCTTTTCTTCGTTTGCTACTTTTTTCGGTTGATTTTCACGAGAATAAGAAGAACTAGAAATGGACAAAGATGAGTGAAATTTTCGGTACGGAATGAAAATGCATTGATTCGAGCTATCTCTGTTGAGCACGTTGTAATTCTTCTTAGAGTGTAATTATCCAGTCTTACAGCTACAATCTAAGGTTTTCATGTTTTGATAGATAATAGATCCGATCTTCTTTGTGCAAATTGGCATTTGGTGACTTAATTAGATTTCGATAACAGATCTTGTATGTATGTATGCCTAATTTGTATCAGAGATTGATTTTTCGTCTCGCGCGGGGATGTTTCCATTGATCCTCGTCTTTAGGTGCTTTATTGCAGGTAGAAGAAGGTGTATTTTAAGACTTGAGTGTGATTTTTTTGGTTTCATTTTACAGAGACTTTAGGGTCACAGAGTGAGATTCACTCGCTTTCAGGAAACTGGTCTGCCTTCGGTAATTCTTGTGTGCCACGGTGGAGATTATCCAACAGGAACAGCAACTACACGCTTGTGTTACGTGCAGAAGCTTCTAAAACTTCGACAACAACCAAAAGTGATGGTGAGTTTATGTTTCTAAAATTCTTCGTCATGTTCGTATTGCTGTTTATGCCTTTTTGACTACCGAACTTTGAACAGTTTGCCTCATCACTTAGCTAAAACAATCCACTGGCTAACCTTGCTAGTTGCTACTAATATCTTTGCTCTTTCAGAACTGGGTACTCGGTTACCCAATCTAGCTGTAATTTTTCTTCTTTTCCAGCTTTCTTGGAACCATAATATACAATAATGTGAATGTTGGAACATTTACTATTCTCTCCTTGACTTTTGCTCACTTTGGTTTGTAGATCCATCTGATGCTAGTGTGTCAAACGGAAAGAAATCTTTTCGACGGACAACTTTCCCGAAAGAAGTGGAGGTTTCTTTTTTGCTTTCTTTGGGTTTAGTTGTTAAATTCTTTTACTTACATGCTTGGTCGGTGATGATTTGACGATGTCCTTGAATATGCACTTTCTAGATCTTCAGGATTTTCAATGAATCAACTTCATGCAATCTACTTTTGAATTTTCAACATAATGCATGGACATTTCTTTCAATGTTGTTTGATGAATTGCAAGATTATTCTGAAAATGTTGCAGGCACTGGTTCACGAGATGTGTGATGAGACCGAGGTTGCTGTGTTGAAACTTAAGGCAAGTGTCTCTGGAATGAGATTTCCTTTACCTATTTTTAACGCTACTAAGAAGACGAGTGCATGTTATTACAACCACTAATAAATATAAAAGCTAAAATACCTTATTTTGAGTTGAGAGCTGAGATATCAACATACGCTCCAACAATCATAATCTTCTGATGCTTTCTTTGAGTATACAGGTTGGAGATTTCGAGATGAACCTAAAACGGAAGGTTGGAGAGACCGCAAACCCTGTTCCCGTGGCGGATATTTCTCCAACCGTAGCACCTCCTATTCCTTCTGAGCCCATGGATAGTTCTGGTTCTTCTGCTCCTAGCCCATCTAAGGCAAAACCCTCTGATAAAGTGTCTCCATTTATGAATACATCATATGGGAAACCAGCAAAGTTGGCAGCTTTGGAGGCCTCTGGTTCTAACAACTATGTTCTAGTCAAAGCTCCCTCAGTATGAGATCCGTCTCCTTAATTAACTGATTCCTTTCAGATTCTTTTCTATGCGGATGTCTTTGTTTGATTTGATCTTCATTTCTTCTTGTCAAAAGGTGGGCGAGTTTCAGAGAAGCAGAACTGTAAAAGGAAAGAAACAATCTCCTTGCTGTAAAGAGGTAAACGACTAAATCTTTTGAAATCCCATAAAACCCGAATAAGATAAAAAATTTCCCCATTCTTAGCATAAACTTTTGTCCTCAGGGTGATTCAATAAAGGAAGGCCAAGTTGTTGGATATTTACATCAATTGGGAACAGAACTTCCAGTGACGGTAATAGCTTATTAGCTAATGCACTTGTATCTTGTTTTGAAACTATTAAATTGAAACTCATCGATCTTTGAGATTCGTGGAACAGTCGGATGTAGAAGGGGAAGTCCTTAAGCTTCTTTCAAATGACGGAGGTACATACATTCACACCGTTTTAGTTAAGAAGAACATCATTTCACTTTCAGAAATTGACATAAAACTTGCTGCTTTATGTATTAACAGACTCCGTAGGTTATGGAGATCCTCTTGTTGCGATCTTGCCATCCTTCCACGATATCAACATCCAGTGATAATGGTTTCTTCAGCTCAATTCTGTAGCAAACTAATAATCTTCATCCGGAGACTCTTCTCCTATGTTTATTTGATGGTGATTGTGTAATCTGATAGTTGCAGCAAAAGAGTTTATTTTGATCTTATTTTCTTCATTTGTCACGGTAACATTGTGGTTTAACGTCGTTTGGATTTTCGCACCAAAAACCAAAAATGATTATGGATTGGTTTTAATAGAAATGACGTGGCTATCTTATCTTCTCCGATCATCACATATAAAAAATTCAAGTCTCATAAAATCAGAAGAAAATTGACAAATGTTTTTAGACTCTGGCAATGTATAGAGTAGGCTGACGTTATACAAACAGAGCTCTCTTCTCTCTGAGAATGAAACTCACCACAAATGATCTCTTCGCTTCGCAACCATTACTTCACTGTCCTTGCTCATCCTCCTCCTTACATCCTCGTCGTCGCCAATTCCATGGCCTCCATCTTCCGATCAACCTCACTTGTGAGAAGAACAAATTTCTATCCGTCGTTGCTCTATCTGATTCCCATCATCCATCCCGAACCGCTTTCTCTCGCCGCGCTATTCTCCTCGCGCCGCTGCTCCTGACCACTGCTGCTTCCTTGTTTCTCAAGCCGCCTGTCTCTTTAGCCTCCGAGGAGAGCACGTCCGCTACGGTTACTTTGCCAAAGGAATCAGCAGCTACTCCTCCTTCTTCGACCGCCACTACTCCAACGCCGCCGCCTACATCTGTGAATAAGGAAGACTCTCTAAACTCGAGAATATATGACGCGACGGCGATCGGTGAGCCGATGGCTATGGGCAAGGATAAGAAGAAGGTGTGGGAGAAGTTGATGAATGCGAGGGTGGTATACCTCGGGGAGGCGGAGCAAGTGCCTACCAAAGACGACAAGGAGGTTGAGCTCGAAATCGTTAGAAACCTGAGGAAGAGATGCATCGAGAGCGAGCGTCAAATCTCTGTGGCACTAGAAGCATTCCCTCTTGATTTGCAGGACCAGCTTAATCAATACATGGATAACAGGTTTGTATTCAGCGAAATTGCATGATCGTGAATATTGTTTGTCGCTTTCGTTACTGAACATTCAAAAAAACGCATGTGGTTCTTTTGGCAGAATGGACGGAGAGACATTGAAGTCTTATGTGACACATTGGGCGGCTCAACGCTGGCAAGAATATGAGCCTCTTTTACGTTACTGTCGAGAGAACTCTGTTAGACTTATTGCTTGCGGAACTCCTCTTAAGGTAGATTCTTAAAGTATTTGGCTGTAGTAAAATGTTTGATTTGGGGTGGAATCTTTGGATGATCTTCGTAATTCTGGGTTTTTTTTTTTCTTTCTTATCCTTTAGATTATGCTGCTTAATTTAATTTTTCTCATCTGGTTCTAGAATGGTTTTGGATGGTAGTTTTGAATAACTGTTGGATTCGCTTTGATTGATGATTGTAGGACTAATTACATCTTGGTAGTGGAAGGGGCAATGGATCTGTTTTTGATCATTTCAACTGAGAATGCACTTGTTCAAGCTGTAAAGAGAACGGGAGCTTATCAGAAATATTGCTTTTGTTTGCGACTCTAATGAGAGCTGACAGCACTCTGCTTAATCTGATGTAGGTTTTAAGAACTGTCCAAGCAGAGGGTATTCGTGGTCTTTCAAAGTCTGAGCGTAAATTATACACTCCCCCTGCTGGTTCTGGGTTTATCTCAGGATTTTCGTCATTCTCACGTAGATCTACATTTGATATGAGTCTCCCCACACAGATTGTTCCATTTGGACCAAGCTCTTATTTGTCGGCACAAGCAAGAGTTGTTGAAGACCATACAATGTCACAAATTATTTTACAAGCAGTAGCAGATGGAGGGGGTACTGGTCTACTGTTAGTGGTGACAGGGGCTAGTCATGTTGAGTATGGTTCAAGAGGAACAGGTTTGCCAGCAAGGATCTCAAGGAAGTTTCCAAAGAAAAACCAAGTTGTTGTATTACTTGATCCTGAAAGACAGTACTTGCGAAGAGAGGGCGAAACTCCAGTTGCTGATTTCTTGTGGTATTCTGCAGCCAGATCCTGCAGTAGAAACTGCTTTGACCGAGCAGAGATTGCTCGAGTAATGAATGCAGCTGGCAGGAGGCGAGATGCCCTTCCAGAGGTAGATTCATTATATTAACGACATGCACCCTTGTATCTGAAATTCCCATATCAGTTGATCTATTAAGAAGTTCAATTCTTCTCTTCAATTTTTTCTCTTTTGAGCTTGGCTACTATTCAAAGCTTGTATGCCATAAAATAAGAATAATGACATCTATTCATGCTTTCCAGGATATTCAAAATGGATTAGACCTTGGTCTGGTGTCACCTGAGGTTCTGCAGAATCTCTTTGATTTGGAGCAGTATCCTCTTATTTCCGAGCTTGCTCAGCGGTTCCAGGTATCTCCATTCTGAATGATATATATTTTGTGAGATTTTGCATAGAATACTTATACGTTGTGCCCTATTTTGTTATAGCAGAGCTTGCGTACCAGTCCTATATTTATCTCCCAGTGTTGATGATATCTTGAACAACTTTTGAAATTTCGGTTATGATGATTCATTCACTGTGAATTTTTGATACAGGGTTTCCGAGAAAGGTTGTTGGCTGATCCAAAATTCCTGAACAGGTTAGCTATTGAAGAGGTTATATCAATAACAACCACACTTATAGCACAATATGAGAAGCGGAAAGAGAATTTCTTTGAAGAACTCGACTATGTTACAACTGATACAGTGAGAGGATCAGTTGTTGACTTTTTCACAGTTTGGCTTCCTGCACCAACTTTGTCTTTTCTGTCATATGCTGATGAGACTACTGGACCAGACAGCATAGACGCCCTTAGAGGTCTCTTAGGCTCCATACCTGATAATGCATTTCAGAAAAGTCTTGCTGGAAGAGAGTGGAACCTTAATCTTAGAATTGCGTCAGTTATTGTTGGTGGCTTGAAGCTTGCTGGTGTTGGAGTTGTTTCCAGTTTCGCTGCTGTGGGAGCTTCAAATGCATTGTATGTGGTACGGAAATTCATTAAACCAGAGTTGGTTGTTGCTCAGCAACCTAAGAGGTCTCCTCTACTAAAGACGGCAATGGTGTATGGAGGTTTTCTGGGAACATCTGCAAATCTTCGTTACCAGGTATTAGATCCATGCTGCTTGAAAGTGATGGTGTATGTATGTTACTCTGTGGTATTAGCTAAGGAAAAGAACCAACGAAGAACATTATAATATTTGGTTATTCATCTAACGTCGAAATGTCTTTAAATGCAGATAATTGCTGGATTAATAGAGCATCGCCTTTCTGATGAGCTTTCTTCTCAGCCTCTACTTGTAAATACGATTTCATTTGTTGTCAGGACACTTAACTCATATTTCGGAACGCAGGTCAGAGTTACACGCCTGTATATCTGGTTTTTTTTCCCACTTCTGTATTTCCATTTTTCCTTCAAGCATAGTGTCCTGAACCCCCCTTTTATTAGAAGTACAATTGACTTGATCCCAACTTTAAACAAAAATGTTGCAGCAATGGATTGATCTTGCACGCTCTACGGGTCTGCAAGCTCAGAAAAGTATCCCAGCCTCTAAGGAAATTCCAGAGGCTTTGGAAGAGTCTACGGTGGAATGCGATACTAAGACTGAAGAGGAAGGTATTGACAAGCTCAATAATCCATGATACTGGTGACGCTACCCCACGAGTTACCAATTAATAGTTGTTTGCCAAAAGCTTTGGATCGCAGATATGGATAATAATTCTTATACGGGATAATTTGTGTATAATGATGAGAAGCCGTAACACTCTTGAGTTGAGAAGTACTTTAGAGCAGGAGCAGGAGGATTGTGGCAATAAGTTTGTGGTTGAGAAATTCATTGTCAAGTCGGGAACAAGAATTCCGCAGACTGCTTTTTATCTAAACACAGAGTATCTTGTATGCTGTTTCCTCTCTGGGAATTAATGGCTTACATTATATACATAAAACACAGTAAAATTCAAGAATTCTATTCCATACTCTCCAAGCTGGACGATTTCACAATAAGATTTCAAGGAAAATGAAAAGCTTACTCCCTAACTTCTTAGGCTGTGCTGGTTGTATAAAATGAAAAACGAGCCAAAAATAAATAATAAATAATAGTTTTTTAAACTTCCCTTCCAACAAAACGTTATTGAAGACTTGAAATTATGTCCGACAAATGGCAATATGAAAATGAAAAAGAAAACAAACCCAAGGCGAGAACCTGTGATGAACATCTCGGTAACAAAAAGGAAAATGAAAGCATAACAAAAGGTCTCATAAACAGAGACTAAGGTCAACACTGCCAGCGAATTTCACCTCTAAGCACGAACACCTCTGTTAAGACTCACCATACGGCTTGAACCATCCATTTGCATACCTCTGTTTCCTGAATTAACTCTTCCTGCATAACCTCCACCTCGGTTCTGCCCTGACCACTGTCCATTTTGTCCCGATGATCTTCCTCCATACCCAGATCTGTTACCTTGTCTTCCTTGTCCGTAATTGGACTTGTCTTGCCAATATCCACCACCTGATGCTGATGCTCCATAATCCTGATTGTTGTCCCTTCTCCTTGAGCTCAGATCAAGACCACCCCCACCGGTTCTAGCTTCCATCGCCCTTTCATTGCTTTCAGCCAAAATCGAGAGTTTCTCAGTTAATTGGAAAGCCAATGACTGTAATCTGCTGTCTTGCACTTCATGGAAGACAATGCATTTCGTTGGCTGGTCCCAGCTTGCATGAAGCTCCTCGTTGATCATCATCTTGCTCACAATGCTATGGACCTGCGGCTCAGAGACGTCAAACATCTTCGCCAACTGACCAAGACCTAAGGATTCATAGGAGCTTGAGTATGTAAATAGGTAGGTCCTTAGAGCCTCTTCTTTGATCCTATCTTTCACCATATTGAGGATGGTGTCACGGTTCTTGAGCAGCCTCCATACTTCAAGAGAGTTCAAAACTTCAAAAGCCTTATGGAAATCCCCTTTGGTCAGGGCTCTGGTGGCTGCCATGACATGGTCACGTACATTCTCAGGTGGCGCAGTGAATGCTTGCCTCTCACTGATCTCAAGTAGGCGACGGAAATTCTTGCTAATCACTCTGCGTTTGGCTTCATGTGAGTTTGCTGCCATGTTTGGGACTTCAAGTAGCATGGCACAGATGAGATGAACAGCTTCCAGGAGCTCGAGGTTTATGTGCATGTGGTACGGCATTTGTCTTCTCCTCTCCATCCTTTCCTGGTAAAATTATAATTTATTATAAACCAAATAAAAAGAGTATTCAGAGACCATAAGCATCCATGTTGAGATATAGATAAAACAGCTTGTATGAATATAAAAACAGAAAGTAAATAAGTGCCTGCTCTGGTGTCTTCTCGTGATATCGACTTTGTGAGACACCTTGGGCAAGCAGCTCTCTCACTCTTTGACCAGAATACAGCTCCGAGAGGCAGCTATGGGACTCGGTAATCATTCCAACCCGGAAGGCACAAAGACCAAGCTGTGCCATGGTTCTGTTAAAGAGAATCTGTGTTGAGATGTCCATGTGCTGAATATTGTCTTGCAAATGACTCATCAGCAACAAGTCTCGAGCAGTCACAAAGTTGTCCATTAAGGCATGGTGATTGATATCACATAGCATAGCACGCGCTTTGGTACGCTCATCTCCATTTTTGTAGATAAGGGACACAAGAACATCCATCATAGCTCTGCTGCTCTCTGGGAAGGTAGGCTTACGGGTAACAACCTCTGGAACAACAATGAATGACGTCGGAGGTCCACTTTCCTCTTTGGCCTCCTCAGTTTCATCTTCTTCTTCCACCAACTCGGCCAGTTTCCTCATAGCATCATAAACTTCCTGGGGCTTGTAGTATATTGACTCCACACGTCTTAAGGCTACCTTTGCAGCAGCCTTAAAATCACCCATCCGCTCCAAGTAGTCCTGGATGTTCTGAGCCAGGGCCAAGAACATGGGCTCATCCCTCAGTCTCTCAACATACTCACGGGTGTGAGGATCAATGCACTGCAAACTTTTGAAAAACTCAGTGTCAATCCTCTCTAAGAATGCAACCAAATTTCCCCAGACCCGAATTGTTCCTTCAAGCTTTGAAGTTTCATTCTCATCAGGTTCAATGGTGTCATCCACAACAATGTTGTTGTACTTCACAAGAATGTCAAGTATGGTGAGCATGTTAAGCACGCATTTCTTCCAGACATTGATAGGCATGTGTCCGCTGAGACCTGGATTTACATCAAACTGTGCCGAAATAACGCTAAACAAGATTTCAAGCTTCTGTGCAGGAGTCTTGGCAATCTTTGTCAAGTGCGTAAGCTGATCAACAAGTTCGAATCGAGCAGTTCCCTTTTTCCCACGAGCAGCCACAATTTCTTTGAACTTCTTGTTGACCCACTCCCAGTCGATATCTTTGGGATCTTTATTAAACAACTTTTCCATAAGCTTATCTTTTTTGCTCAGCATCTTCTCCCAAGAGTTATCAGTAGGTTCATCCACCTCCCCTTCAGAAATGTTATCAATCGTAACATCATCCTCAAACACATCGTCATCTTCATCGTCGATGGTGTCATCATCATCGTCTTCTGGTTCCTTCTCATCCTCAACTTCTGGCGACTCCCTAAATTTAATGATATCGTCTTCATACTGCTTGTTGTTCTTCTTCAACTTCTGTTTCATTGAGTTCAACGCCTTGGAGTTACTAGTGCTCATTTTCTTCTTTGCTTCCTTATTTGCCAGAGCTTCATTCAAGAAATCCTCCAACATCACAAGGGTTTTGATATACAAGGTCGGAGGCTTCACAGCCTCTGTAATCCTCATAACCTTCTCAAGCTGTTTGTTGACTTTATCAAAGTTTTCTTGCAGGCTGACCCAGTCATTGATCTTCATAGCATTCTTCATCTGCTCAACGGTGTGAGTCATCTCCTCAAAACGTTTATCTTTAGCCGGTTTGACCACACGTTTAGTATCATTATCATCATCCTCCTCGCTATTATCTTGGAGGTAACGGTTATTGATGTCATTATTCTGAACCTCCTGGATCTCTTCTTCATAATCACTCTCTTCGTCACTTTCACTTCCACTCTGTAAAGTGTAAACATATGAAGAAATCATACGGAACTGAAATAAGCAAGAGAGCTCAACGACATGATTTTGACATGTAAACAAAAGGTTTGAAGAATAAAACCTGAGCGAAAAACCGAGAAGTCATCTTCCTTAACTGGAGAGAGAAACAACAAGAACCTGAGAAACCAAAAATAAGCAAGGTTAATGGTGAAGCAGACGAAAGATACAGCCACGATTTTGGAAGTGCAGAGATACGAAAACAAATGAATACACACCAAAAAATATAATCTAAAGTCAGATTTAAACGAGTAGTAACCGATACATACACAGATATGAACGATGCAATCGTCTCACAGACACAGATTTGTACAACCATGAACTCGAATCGACATGAACCACATCACAACACACCAAATTCGAATCGAAAATCTGTTAGGAAAGATGAAAAATAATGAATTACCTCGATTGAAACGATGAAAATTAAGATGCTCGGAGATTTGCAGAGGGAACTGCTTCACGAGAATAACGAATCCTAAAAAGAAATGTGGAGAAGGAAGATAATAGCCGTCGAAAGCTTTTGGTTGCGTATCGCGATAAAAATATAGAAATTAGGGTTTCGTTGTTTACTCATAAACCCGATCCAATTTTCTATCTTTCCAAACCGAAATGGTAAACCATGTTATTTTATTAAAAGTTCCAGATTGGTTCTTTTATGCAAACCGGATTGGCCGAACCAGGACTAATTGTTTGCTGCTTATTAAGAGTTATTGTATAAGGATGGCTCGTATTGTACAGTGGAGATCGTTCACTGTTAAAAATTAAGAGAACGTTAACGGCATAGTTGAGATGTCAAAATTATCTCTCAAATGCCATAGATATTTTTTTTTATTCCAAATGCCACAGCATATTGAGTTAATGACTCTTATACCCATTTAATGTTAATAATGAATATAAGACCATCTCCAATGGTTGCCTTTATTTTTTTCTTCAAAAATAAAATTCTCTATAAATGAATGAGAGGTTTGCTCCAATAGTTTACTTTATTTCTTGCTTCAAATAAATATTTTAATAATATTTTGATATAATATTTTATCAACAATTTCTAAAATTCACTTACACTTTTCAAATACATATATTTAACCCACATATATTAATTTTAAGTATATACTCAATAATAAAAT
>OVBA01001174.1:0-47978 GCA_900406435.1 Lepidium aucheri
TTTAATATATTTATTATAATTTAATATTATGCATTTTGGTTAATTCTCAATTTTCTCATATCAAAATCAGCAAAAATACTATCAACCTTTTTTATAGCTCTTGATAAACGAATGCTACCAACTTTGAAATACAACCCTTATTAAACTTCCCTGTTCAAACATGATTTAGCACAAAGATTCTAAATCTAACTCGTAGATTGTCCCCACTCTGGATTCGGAAAATTGTCCCATAATTTTTGAGTCGAAAAATTGAACTGCTTTTGGAATCTTTGGTCCACGTGTCACTTTCTCATTGGCGGTTTGGCTATTTATAGGTCATTATTACTCGCTGATATGCATCGTTTCGGCTTCTAATAAATTCCTATAAATAATATGCTTTGCCCATCATCACTTTTATCTTCGCCCTTTTACTTTTATCTTCCTCCGAGTTCTGAGTAGATTACTTTTCTCTCCACCTTATTTTTTTACTTCTCACTTTACATTAACTAATCTAAAATGGGTTTGGATGACTTCATCATGCCTAATGTCATAGACAATCTTGATGCTATCATTGACGTGTCTCTCTCCGAGGCTACTAGAGGTCAGCTTGGTGATATTTCTTCTCATTTACTAACTCCTAGTGTGACCCGAGCTATTGATTTGGGCGCTCCTCCTGCTTCTTCCAAGGCCATAGATATATCTGTAGCTGACTCCAGACGCGAGCATCCTTCTAAGAAGGCCAACGTGAATATGATGGGTAAATTATCTATTGCACTTGTAATTGTGGAGGGTCTTTCTTTTGAGTCTGCCTCAAGGGGTAGAAGAAGGGTCATAGCCGACTTTTGATTTACCCACAATCATACTATTTTTTGCACCAATTCTATTGTTTTGTGTTGAATGTGCTGATCTTATGCGCCTATCCTGGAGCTTCTTCCTCGTCCCGATCACATGCACAATGGAGGATGAGTATGAAGAAACAACCTATTTGCTTTTCAAGGTTTGATCCTTCTCGCTTGAGGGACTGATTCCAGTTTTATTTCATTTATTTCTCCAACGTTTTTCTTTTTCCTTTGGCCAGCTCATCGCTCACTTAAATTGCATTTTACTAGACCATGAGAAGTCTCGGGCTAATCCTAAGGAGGATTCTTGGAAGTCTCTTCACTTGGCCGATTGTTCTGGCAGATGCCACCTTGAAACAGTGGAGGTCATATCTAAATTGGCTAAGGTTGAATCAGTGGAGGTCAATTGTCCGATTCGGCAGTTTGATCTATGATTTTTCATTCAAAGCCGAGTTGAAGCTGAAGAAATAGAATGTGCTGAAGTTGGTGGAACTAAATACGGCTTTGACGGATTCACTGAAGTGTGCCAAGATAGATCGGTGTAGAGCCTTAAAGGCAGCTAAAAAAGCAAATAACGCTTCGTCCAAACTGAAAGAAGTAGAGACTTTATATTTTAGTGTATTGGAGTGGTCAATGAAGTGGTCCTTAGTTTGTGTGCAAGGAAGCTGATGTGGCGAGCTCTAAGTGGTCTACAGTGTGTCTGATGCAACAGACCTACACAAGCACCAAATGAGAAAGATACAGAAGCTCTAAGATAAGAAAGGGCATACTACACTCATCACCAGAATATATTTGATGTACCTCACAGAGTGGAAGCAGGCAAGGACAACTCTGGATGTAGCATCAAAATGGAAAGACAAGAATTTGCTGCAGTATGAAAGGGAATGCTGACTCAACCCGAATGTGTTATATAGCAGCATAACATGAGGGAAGCAAGGGGTCAAATCTGTTGGTTTTGCAGGATGCAGAAGACAGCAAGGCTCTGCGACAGGGATATGGTGTAGAGCATTTTGAACTGTTTCTCAAGATCAAAGGGACTTCTAGAGAGAAAAATTGGAATTTCCAAGGTTTAACTGTGTTCTTGGTGAGTGAAACCAAGTGGGTTACAACAGCTACAAGTCTGTAGTGTTCTGTGAATGAGGGAGTTCAGAAAGAGTTACAACAGCTGCAAGTCTGCAGTGTTGTGTGAGCTAGTGAGCTTGATAGAGGTGTTCTTGCTGAGTGAAATGAAGAGATTTACAACAGCTACAAGTCTATCTTGTTGTGTGAACTAGTGAGTTCAGCAGAGAGTTGCAATAGCTACAAGGTTGTACTGTTGTTTGAACTTTGGGTAGTTAGGAATAGGTCAGTAGCAAACCAAGTTGTGGTTGTGTGTAAATCTAAATAAACAAGCCTGTACTTTGTTTATATTATTCTGAATACAAAAGCTTAAAGAATCTCTGTGTGTTTCTCTCCTGTGTTAGCGTTTGTTGTATTGGCATCCTCATAATGTGTCTGTCTTGCTCTACATCAATCTCTCTGTTGTGTTAATCTCTTTAGTCTATCGTGTGTCTCTATTCTGGTACTTCCAATTGGTATTAGAGCTACTCAACCAATAGGAGTCGCTTATCTCAAACAGGTTGCAGATCTTGAGGAAAGAATAGAGAATATAACAGATGTGATGGTTGTTCAATAACCTCTGATTTTGGATGAAAAAGATTACTGTTACTAGAAGGTCAGAATGACACGACTCATTAGGGGTCAAGGAGAGGATGCTTAAACAGCAGTTGACGAAGGATGGGAACCACCGTTTGTGATGACAGAAGCTGGCAAAAAGGTTCTGAAACCCAAGCATGAGTAGACTATTTTTGACAAGACTCTCTCAAAGTACAATGCTAAGGCGATGAATGCAATTTTCTCTGGTGTCAATGAGAACGAGTTCAAGCTCATACAAGGGTGCAGATCTGCTAAAGAAGCCTGGGATATACTGCAGAAATCCTATGAAGGAAACATGTCTGTTAAACGAACCATACTGGATCAGCTCGCATCAACTTTTGAGAATCTAAAGATGGGTGACGATGAAAGAATAGTTAAATTTAGCTCCAAACTAAGCTCCATTGCAAATGAGGCAGCTGTTCTGGGGAAAACATACAAGGAACATAAACTTTTGAAAAAACTCTTGCGTTGTCTACCCCAGACGTTCGCAGCTCACAAAGCAGTAATAAGGGTTGTGGGGAACTCTAACATCATGAAATTTGATGATCTTGTTGGAATGCTATAATCTGAGGAAATGGAGGTTGCGGAGGACAAGCAGAAGACAGGGAAAAGAATAGCCTTTGTTGCTAAGTCAGAATCAGATGGACTGTCACAGATGAAGGAAGAAATGAGTCTGTTGGCAAGGAACTTTTGAAAATCCCTGAGGCGTGTTGAAAGGAACCAGTACAAGGGAATATATTTCTGGAATCGCAGTAATGAAGACATGAATGGTCTCCATCGTTCAGAAGGAGAAAAGAGTGGTGGGAAACACGACTTGGTCTGTTACGAATGTGGTGGTACAGGACATTTCAAATCTGAATGCCCCTTGTCAAAACGGAAGAAACTGAAGTGCTTCGAGTGTAAGGGGATAGGATACACAAAGATTGAATGTCCAAGTAAGTGGAAGAACAAGGAATTGGTTGGTAACCTAAGTGAAAATGAGTCTGAAGACGAGGATGATGATGGCTCAGAGCTTCATAACTATGTTGCCTTTGCTGTAAGAGAAAACAATGATATTGACTCTAATGAAGACAGTGAAATGTACAGCAAGGAACACTACTGCAAGTTGTATGACACCTGGGTCAAAATTAGTGAAGAAAAGCTGGTCCTCACAAGGGAAAAATTTGCTCTAGATGCTCGTGTCACATACTCGATCTGCTGAAAACAACAAACAAGTAAGTGACTTGCCCCTTGATCCTTTTAGTACTAATGAAGACTTTGTACGTGTGTGGCAAAACAGGTGCAAGCAGGAGAGAGAAAAGGCAACTCTTATACAAAATCAATTAAGAGATAGGGAAAAATATTTTAGGATGTTAAATAATGGAACCAAGAATCTTGATGAGATCCTTTAATTAGGAACAATTGGAAAGCACCACTTTGGTTGGGATATCATGCAACCATGAGAAAGCTGAGAGCTCGTTGAGGGCTGTGAGGTTTGTCAAAAGCAATGGAAGCAACACTGCAGATAGAGGGGATATCTGAACTCAGCAAAGCCATACAAGATAGAGTGGAGTACCAGCATGGTTCACACTTCATCAACACAGTCTAAAAAAAAGGGACCTCATTGGGATTATACACCTGCTACTACTGTAACAAAGCAGGCCATGGTAGAAGAAACTGCCACAAGTTGAAACAAAGACTTCGCACTATGTGGGAGCTGAGAAGATGTCACATTGAGCATGCTCAATACATGAGTTTTTTGGTAGCCAAGTCAAATCTATATGGAGAGATACCCAAAGAAGATAACTTAAGGTATCTCAAATAGTTCGAAAGACTGAAGATTCAGAGTGGTGGATACAGTATTGAGGAATCACATGGTGAAGGATCTGTGTTACATGAACATGTTGCATAAACCTCTTTAGAAGGACATGAAGATCACCCTTGGTACTTTGACAGCGGATGCTCTAGACACATGACGGGCTGCCAATCATCTTTGTCAGATTTTACAGAAACAGTTGGACCCAAAGTTACCTTTGGAGGTGGAATCAAGGGAAAAGTAAAGGGAAAAGGAGATACTCATGGATCAGATAATCCTAAATTGACCAACATGTACTATGTAGACGGACTGACTGCAAACGTGATCAGCATCAGTCAGCTATGTGACAGTGACTTGGATGTGTTGTTCAACAAGATAAGCTGCAAAGCAGTTGATGCAAATGGTAGCATTGTGCTTACAGGGTTTCGAAATAGGAACACGTGTTACAAGTGGGAAAGAATAGAAACATGCAACTCTGCTGTGGTATCAAGCAGATAAGGCTTATGAATGATCATAGCCTAACAAGATTGGTGAATGCAAAGGTTGTGAGAGGAATTCCACATATCAAGGACAATGACATAGTTGTGTGCGATGGGTGTAACAGAGGAAAATAGATCAAGGTACAACATAAGAAAATGGCTGGGATAACATCTAAGAAGATTTTTGAATTGGTACACATGGACCTCATGGGGCCAGTTAAAACTGAGAGTCTTAACGGGAAGAAATACATCTTTGTCTTCGTAGATGATTACTCAAGGTTCACATGGGTCACGTTCTTGAGAGACAAGTCTAATGCAATTAACAGTTTCAAGATACTTGCTCTGCAGTTGAAAACTGAAAGAGGCCGCATAGTGCAAATCAGAAGTGACCATGGAGGAGAATTCCAGAATGAGAACTTTGACAAGTTCTATCAGAAACAGGGAATATTGCACCAATACTCTGCTCCAAGAACACCATAACAAAATGGGGATGTTGAACAAAAGAATCGCACTCTACAGGAGATGGTCGGGCTATGCTTCATGGCAACAACATACAACCAAGACTTTGGGCTAAAGCATTCAGCACTGCTGATGTGGGTCAGGTTTAAACCCAAAGCTATCTACTGCAAGTGCACATCAATGAAGTAGTAGTACTTAGGGATCGTATCCACGAAGAACCAAGTTGCACTTTCAATTATTAATTATATTTCTCAAGCTATACTAATCAAATTCAAGAGAATAACTAGCAACTTAAACGATGTAAACTTAATAATAAAAGGCGCCAAGCAAAGGGTATTCATCGAGAAGTAGGAATCTAACTAGGGAAACTATTGAAAGTATTATTTAAGCTCAATTCTTGACTTGAACAGAATGGTATAACAAGCCTACTTCGTAGTACTCAAAACTCTACTCGACAATTTAGAGGTCCTAACTATCTTTGGTTCAAAATTTCGAAGAGGCATTAAACAAGTAGGTTCAACTATCTACAATCAACCTAAGCATCAGCTATCGCGGTTTAGGATTGATTGCTCATATTATCTAGTTCAGATTCTAGCAAGCTTTTGGAGAGCTAACAACCTAGGTTCATAGATTAGTTGATCAGACTATTCTAAGCATTAAGCACAAGAATTAGATGGAGTATACTCTTATTAGATTTGATTCTATTTGTCCCTAAACCTTGATTCCTAAATCCCTAGAAACCCTAAACCTAATTTATTAACTACTCAGACATAATTTTTGAAACAAAAGACATGATCAAAATAAACTTGAATTGCATAAAAATATAAAAAAGGAGTTTAGATATTCTTCTCAATGTTGAATTTTCTCTCTCTGTAGCTTACTGAATAACTCTAAAGTTCTCTGTGAATAATGAGCGATATCTAAAAGAAACAGAAAATAGAAGTATTTATATGTCCTGAGATCTAGGTGCAAAAAAGGAAATTAGGTATTTGATTTGGTGCTCGTTGATCGATCGATCAAGGTGCTGATTGATTGATCGTAGACTTGTGTGATCGTTCTCCAACATCTCAGGTTGATCGTGAGGTCGATCGTTGTTCTGGCAAGAAGGCTTGATCGATCGCTTAAGATCTTGATCGATCCATCATAGACTTTTACCGTGAAACTTCATGTAATGCTCCGAAACCATCCAAACGATACTCCAATGTCAATAATCCAAGTTCCTACGTTTTCCACCTGAAAGTGACACAAAACACAGACAGAAACCCTAAAAGTAGGCATGTTAATGAGCTCAAAACTAGTAAAATAGAGGTATATCAATTACCCCAAACTTAACTTCTTGCTTGTCTTCAGGCAAAGAAAGAAAAGACTAACGAGAAGATTCCCTTAGGGAACTGATTCGTCATCAGATATTACACAATACACTCCATATGAACCAATCAATACTTAACTGTTGATATCTAGACCACCTTGTACTTCCCTCAGACTTAACTTCTTGCCAATTAGACTCCACAATCAAGCTCAAAATACCCAAATGCACCATACCGACTTCCTAATCATCTAAGCGCTGTCTTATCAAGGGAGTATCAATCAATGAAAACATGGACTCATCATCAACCTTTCACTAAGCACAAGACTATCTTCCTATGGTTCCTTTCCTCTCATTCCATTCATTTGCAGCCGATTTTTCCCTACTTACCTAGGCTATCATTTTATTTGTTTTATCGGCTGCTCAACCAATTTTTCCCTACTTACCTAGGGTATCTTTTTATTTTTTCTATTGGCTGTCCAACCAGATATCTCCCTACTTACTTAGAGTATCATTTTATTTGGTTCTTTAGCAACTCAAATAATGAAAGAAAAAATGGCTTCATTGGAACAAATTTTTGATCCTTGGCCAAGTTTTGTATTGCTTCAACTTTGGTTTATAGTTACTTCAGAATCTTAAAACATTTGAATATCTAAGAGAGGGGAACCATACTCACACAGATAAGTCTTTCAAGACTGAAGAGAGGAATCCGATCCAATGCATGTCAAACCCCTTGACAAGAAGATTAAGTCAGGTTAAAGTTGAAATCGGCATAGATTCTTTGAATACCTGAAAATCGATATGCGTCATTGAGAAGATGCTTTCTCCCTAGGTTTTCCAATAGTCAATCGATTCCTAAGAAGTGCATATCAACGATCCTAAAAGCATAGAAATGCAACAATCCTCAAAAATCATGGTTCCTTAGACAACAGGTTTCAAAAGCTCAAGAACATAATATCGAAAGAGTTAATGTCTGAAAATAACAACTAAAAAGAAAATAAAATAAAGCAAAAAGTGTTAGTCACAGCAAGTGTATCTCCCCCTGACTTACTTCACATCGTCCCCAATGTGTAAACAAGCTAGAAGAGATCACGACTTACGCATAAAAAGAAACAAAAAAAAAACAAAAAAAAAATCAAAAATAATGAAAGAAAAAGGGTAAGAAAAACAGATCACTCATGACTCTGACTCTCTCAGTCTCCAGGTGCTCGCCTACGTCGATGTGGAAGGCGCTGCTCAAGTGGCTGATCCTCTGTATCCTTGGAATCAGCCTCCAATCAATGTCCACCAACATCCGATCTACGGGTTCAGCTCTAGTACTACTCTCTGGCTGATCTACAGCAGGTGCACTCATGCAAAGTGCGACCGGTATCCTCCTAAGTACCTCCTAAAGGCATCTCCTCATCTAATGCTTCCTCTGCTCCATCTTGTAATGCCAACGTTGATACTGCTGCTCAGTGAAGTCATCACAAAAAGGAGGAATATCATACTCTGCACTGTACTCTGGAATAACGTGCTCGAAGGTTTGAGCAATGTTGGGCTGCAACTGTGTAGAAGCTGGAGCTGCAGCCGATGAATGCCTATGTGGAGCTCATCGCTGAGCCTATGGCTGGTCTTGCTCTCTCACTGCAATCTCTGGATGTCTAATGTGACGCTCAAAGATTACATTCTCCCTACAAATGAGAGATGTAATCGCAGGTGCATGCAAGGAACAAAGATAAGGATCGATGTCCCTAGTAAAGTAGCACCATGTTTTCCGCTCGATGAGATAGGTGAAGTCGGCCAATACCCGATCATCAACATATGCTATTCTCTCCAACTTCACTGTGTTGCAAAGATCCTTCTTCAAATACTCAACCATGGGGGTCAAGAGACTACCTATCATCTCGGTGACAGGCTGACTCAGAGTGCATCTGAAATGACATTCGGGAAGTAGCTTTGCAAACACATATCCCTTGTTGATGTCACAAGGACTAACATTAGGAGAAGGTGCGGAACCGTACAAGTTAGGTATCGTAGGGTACAAAGCATGATGGAGGATCTCTAACTCTGGCTTGGCCAAGGCAGGGTTGATTTCCTTGCATAGAATAGTCGATCCCAACATCTTGGCAACAATCCGTATCGCAGGACGTCAGATGTATGTAAGCTTAGAATCTTGTCGCTGAAAAGTACCATAAGCTAAGACGTTCCAAAGAGCGTACAGAGGAGTACCTTGGCGAGAAGGTAGCTGACTGTCGACTTCCTCGTGGAACCCATAGATCAAGCAAATCTGCTGAACGATCAAGTGGTAGCGAATACCACGGTACAGAAACGTCATATAGACCGCATAAAGAGGAGCATGAGGGTCGGCTAGGTGAAGATCATAAGAGGCTAAGAATTGCCTGATTTCCTCCAGGTACAATGGCTGAGGCTTGGTCATAAAGGTACCAAGGAAAAGTCTATCGAGCATCCCCGTCACATCACCGAGAATGCCAAGTCTGTCCAATGTCATCGAACATAAAAGCTTGGTTGAGACGAGCTTGTTCTGCAACATCTGATCATAAAACACACAATGGAAGCTCTCCCATCTCGAATCCTTAGCCCTTTTCCTGTAGGCATTATCATTCGTCAAAAACGAGGGATCAGATCTATTGTCCAAATTCTTCTCAAAAGGCTCGTTATTTGGTCTAGGCCATGGCAAACATGTTCGGTCAAACACTTCGGGATTCAAGGACTAGCCTACCTTAATATTAGCTGAACGTCTAACCTTACAAGAAGGTCACTTGCCCACATGAGTTCTCTCCATGATCTAGCTCTCTGATCGATCGATTAAGGCATTGATCGATCAGTCATACCCCTTAAAATATGCTAATCGATTGATTAGGACCCTGCAGGTCAATCACAAGATCGAGTGTATGTCCTTGGTACCTGATGATGTATTGATCGCCTCTCTATAGGTCGATCATCAGATCGAGTGTTCCTCTCCTTTGCATGTTTGATCAATCGATCCTCTTGCTTAGGTCGATCATAACATCGAAAGCATCATCCTTACCTTTGATGATCGATCGATCACATATGTGTAGATTGATCACTAGATCAAGCGCAAACCTTTAAAGCATCGATGATTGATCGGTCACTGTGTGGATCGATCGGTCAAAGCCATTTGGTCAAATTTTATTACCTAAAACAAACTCAAAACAAAACGAAAAATCAAACTAAAACAAAAAAACTATGAAATTAAAAAATACCTATTAGTATAAACCTCCCACTCATTACTTTTTTGAAGTCAATAACTTGACTTGAATGCCACCTAGTTGGCTAAATCATCCTTGGGAGGAATGATCACTCCCTTGGTTCTTATCTCATCTTTGATGAACTCATTGAGTTGTTCATCATTCCTGTGGAATTCAACACCGGTTGTGTCCAGCAACACTACAGTTCCATCAGGTTTCAATTCCTTCACCGAGTATGATCTAGGAGATTCAAGACTAAGTCTTCCTGTAAAAGTTTTCAGACACATATTTTGAAGGATAGTTCCAAAATATTCATCGGTTTGTCAAAAAGGATACTATCATCATAATATTCAGCCGATTCTCCTGCTTGCTCCTGATAGATCTCATATTCCTCATCCGACCAATACTCTGGTTCCTCATACTCCAAATTTGTGTTGATCAAATTCACAACCTCAACCATCTCATTCTCAACACAACTCCTTATCACACCACATAGGTCCTTAGTCGATTTTCTAATAGGATAGGATACTCCTTTATCAACATTTTCAAGCACCACCCTTTGTTTGGGAAAGTAAATCCTTGCCTCAACAGTATTCAAGAATGGTCGACCTAAAAGAATGGGCACAGCTCCTTCCTTAGCCATCTCAACGACCGTAAAATCGGTTGGAACCTTGCAATTTCCAACAATAACTGTGAAATCGACTAACCTGCCTCTTGGGCTCTTAGAAGTGGCATCACCAAATGAAATGGATGAGCTATGCTCCTGCATAAGCTCGATACCAAGCTCCCTCATTCTGTCCAGCAAGATCACACTAACACTTGCACCGGTGTCACACAATGCATCACCAAAAGTCAACTTTCCAAGAGAACACGGAATAGTGAACTCTCCTTGATCTTCTTGCTTTGTAAGCTCCTTAAGATAGGGTATAGGAGGTCGGTACTTACTCTCACAGCTGCTCGTCACTTACATCGAGTTCCTTAGCCATCGTATGCACAACATTGCATGATTCTCTAGGGTTGTTCTCAACTTTACGAGGTTAATCTCCTTGTGGTCTCCTCATAGCTTCAATTATTTTTGTAACTTGTGTATCTAGCTTCTTGAAGTGTACTGAGACGGATTCAAACTTATTTTTCAAATCGTTGTACATGCTGTCCACCTTAGTATTGAGATCCCTAGTATACTTTTGCTGCTCGGTTGCAAGCTGTTGAATGAGAGTTTTAATCTCATCATTAGAAGTTCCAGATGAACTAGCTTGCTGTGTCGCCTCTTGTGTGTAAGGCTTGTAAGGTTTACGCTAATCTCCAGCCCCTGAATTCGACCTTTGGTTGTTCCATTTTTGCCCTGAATTCTGCACAAACGGTTTACCCTGAAATGGTGATCCCTGTGGCATTACTGGAGGTGGTATTACGATATTTTGTGGATTCTTGACGTTGGTACTCCTGTATGAGAGATAGTTCTGGTTCTGTCCCCTATTTTGCCAATTCACATAATCGACCTCTTTTTGGTCTTCCGACATGTTGGACTCAACTTAAACTTGATCGACTTCCCTAGTGTCATCCAGCTGATGCACTCCTCGATTATCTCCTTGATTCGCCTTGATAAGCATGTAGAGTTTCTCTGAAATCTCATCTATCCTTTGAATCTCCACAGTATTGACCTTCTTACTTTGATGATATTGTGGACAATGGTTCCCTGAACTTGCAGCCAAATTGTTGATGAGAGTAAAGGCTTCATCCTTAGTGCTTGTCATGAAGTCTCCATTACTGGCAACATCCAAAGAGTTCTTATACTCCCAATCGATTCCTCCATAGAATGTACTGAGCAGCTGCTCATCCGAATAACCATAGAGGGGGCAATCTCGTTGATACTCTTTGAATCTCTCCCAAGCTTTATGCAAAAACTCACCAGAACGTTGCAGAAACGCTGAAATCTTGCTTCTTAGTGTTGTAGTCCTTGACATAGTATAGAACTGATCCAAGAAGGCAGCTCTAACTTCAGCCCATGTGGTCAATGAACCTGGAGGCAAGGATCGCAACCATCTAGAGGCCTTGTCAGAAAGTTAATGGTGAAACAGCTTGCACTTCACATAGTACATAGGGACTCCATTCGAGTTCGTTGTACTGCACATGTCTTCAAAGTTCTCAATGTGATCCATTGGATTCTCTCCTGGAAGACCACTGAAGACATATTGCTTCACTAATCCAATCAGCTAAGCCTTGATCTCATAGTCTTCCCTCTGGATAGGTGAAGGTCGAATAGCATGCATATTCTGATACTATGTGTGAGGTGTATCCATATCACCTATATCACAGTGTCGAGGTTGTTCTAACTGCCTCTTGAGCATAACCAAATCTCTCTGAAACTGTTCAATCATTTGCTGGACATCTTGGTTTCTCTGAACAGCTGACTGAGTCTCACGGTCCTGAGGATTCTGCTGGTTTTCCTGATTCATTGCTTTTCCTCTGAGATTTTCTCTTTCAATTCTAGCAAGTTCTTTGTTATTCAAACCAAGTAGATTATCTGAACCTTGACTTCTTTGGTGCATAAACCTGAAACAAAAAAACAAAAAAACAAAACACAAAACAAAATGTAAGTAAAAGAGTATAGACTTGAAAGCAAAACTTAATCAAAAGGCAACCAATTAGTTCCTCAGCAATGGTGCCAAAAACTTGATGTGGGTCATGTTTTAACCCAAAGCTATCTACTGCAAGTGCACAACAATGAAGTAGTAGTACTTAGGGATCGTATCCACAAAGAACCAAGTTTTACACTTTTGATTAGCGATTATATTTCTCAAGCTATACTAATCAAATTCAAGAGAATAACTAGCAACTTGAACGATGTAAACTTAATAATAAAAGGCACCAGGCCAAGGGTATTCATTGAGAAGTAGGAATCTAACTAGGAAAACTATTTAGAGTATTATTTAAGCTCGATTCTCGACTTGAACAGAATGGTATAACAAGCCTACTCTCGTAGTACTCGAAACTCTACTCGAAAATTTAGAGGTCCTAACTATCATTGGCAACAAATTTCGAACAGGCATTAAATAAGTAGGTTCAACTATCCACAATCAACCTAAACATCAGCTATCGTGGTTTAGGATTGATTGCTCATCTAATCTAGTTCAGATTCCTAGCAAGCTTTTGGAGAGCTAACAACCTAGGTTTCATAGATTAGTTGATCAGGCTATTCTAAGCATTAAGCACAAAAATTAGATGGAGAATACTCTTATTAGATTCGATTCTATTTATCCCTTATCATTTATTCCTAAATCCCTAGAAACCCTACTCAAAACTAATTGAAATTGAAACAAAAGACATGATGAAAATAAACTTGAATTTCATAAAAATGTAAAAAAGAGATTTTATAGATTCTTCCCAATGATGAATTTTTTCTCTCTCTAGCTTACTGAATAATTCTAAAGTTCTCTGTGAATAAAGAGCGATATCTAAGAGAAATAGAAAATTGAAGTATTTATATGTCCTGAAATCTAGGTACAAAAAAAGGAAAATTAGGTATTTGCTTTGGTGCTCATTGATCGATCAATCAAGGTGTTGATCCATCAATCAAGGTGTTGATCGATCAATTGATCAAGGTACTGATCGATTGATCGATCGTGAATTATGTGATCGATCTCCAACACGCCAGGTCGATCGTGAGGTCAAGCATTGTTCTGGAAAGAAGGCTTGATCGATCACTCAAGATGTTGATTGATCGATCATAGGCTTTTTCCGTGAAACTTCGTGTAATACTCCAAAACCATCAAAACGAGACTCCAGTACCAATAATCTAAGTTCCTACGTTTTCCACATGAAAGTGATACAAAACACAGACAGAAACCCTAAAAGTATGCATGTTAATGAGCTAAAAACAAGTAAAATAGAGGTATATCAACTGCGTGCTATGTGGTGAACAGGGTAAATGTGAAGCTTGGTACTAATATGACTCCTTACAAAATCTGGAAAGGGAAGACCCAAAATCTCAATTACTTTAGAGTGTTTGGTTGTGTATGCTACATATTGAATGACAAAGATTGGCTGGGTAAATTTGAATAGAGGTGTGATGAAGGGATATTTCTGGGATATGCGTCAAACAACATGGCGTACAGAGTGTACAATAAATGTTCAAAAATGTTCATGGAATCAATCAATGTTGTGTTTGATGAAGCACACGAAACTATTATGGTATCAGTCAATCAGCATGAGTCTCTAGAAGTAGGTATTTGTTGGCAGCCGGAAGAGGTGAGTAAATCAGAGGTGAATACTACACAGGACAGTGTCTGTATAGACACCAATACTACAAAGTAACTTAAGGTACACAAGAATCACTCACCGAGAGATGTTATTGGGAACATTAATCAGAGGGTCACTCATGGTAAACAGATTAAATTCAGAGAAATGATTCAGTACTCATGTTTTTTCTTTGAGATTGAACCTGTAGATATCAGAACTGCGTTAACTGATGAGTACTGGTTGAGAGCGTACCAAGAAGAGCTTGAACAGTTTCACAGAAACAGTGTATGTGATTTAGTGATAAAGCCCACTAGAGTCAATGTAGTAGGAACTACATGGATATCCAATAACAAGATAGATGGTAATGGGAATATTACAAGAAAGAAATCTAGATTAGTAGCACAAGGGTACTCTCAAGTTGAGGAATAGACGTTGATGAGACCTTTGCCCCAGTAGCTTGGTTGGAATCTATCTGATTGCTGCTAGTTGTTGCATGTGTACTAAATTTTAGGCTGTATCAGATGGGTGTTAAGAGTGCCTTCATCAATGGGCTGCTACAGGAGCAAGTTATGTTTCACAACCAAGACGATTTGAAGATCCTAAACATCCTGAGCATGTTTACAAACTCAGGAAAGCTTTGTATGTGTTAAAACAGGCACCATGAGCTTGGTATGAAAGACTTACAAAATTTCTTATCAATCTTGGGTTCAACAGAGGATCAGTGGACAAGACTCTGTTCATTCAGAAATACAGTGACAACATTCTTGTGGTACATGTGTACGTGGATGATATTGTGTTCGGAAGCACAAGCAAGAAAGCCATCGATTGGTTTGTCGACTTAATGACAAAGGAATTTGAAATGAGCATGGTAGGAGAAATGAGCTACTTTCTAGGATTACAGGTTCAACAGTCTGATGAGGGCATATTTGTATCACAGAGTACATACGCCAAGAAACTTATCAAAAGGTTTGATATGCAGACAAGTAAGACATAAGGAACTCCCATTAGCACTACTAGTAAGCTGTCATGAGATGAATAAGGACAGTCCTTGGATGAGAAACGGTACCGAGCTATGATATGCAATCTTCTGTATCTCACACCAAGTCGACCAGACCTGTGTCTCAGTGTGAGTATCTGTGCTCGGTACCAGGCAAACCCAAAACAGTCTTATCTTGCCGCTGTTGAACGAATTATCAAATACATTAGAGGTACATCAGATCATGGTTTTCTTACACAAAGCAATCCAATCAGAATTTGGCTGGCTTCTATGATGTAGACTGGGCAGGAAATATCGATGACAAGAGGAGCACATCAAGTGAGTGTTTCTTCCTTGGCAACAACCTCGTGTCTTGGCATAGTAAGAAACAAGTTTATGTTACTCTGTCTACTGTAGAAGCTAGATATATTGCATTAGGTAGTTGATGTGCTCAACTCATATGTATGAAACAAAAGCTTGCAGATTATGGCTTAAACACTAAAACAATTCTTGTTCATTGTGATAACATGAGTGCTATAAACATCTCTAAAAGTCATGTGCAGTATTCTAGAGCTAAGCATATTAACATAAGGCATCATTTTATCCGTGAGTTTAGGAGAAACATGCTGAGATCACTCATGGTGCATCAGAGAATCAGCTTGCTTATATATTCACAAAACTGCTAGATCTGAACACATTCTCAAATTTTTAAAAGGCACTTGGTATTCGTGAATATTAAAGTGCTTTGTCTCTAATAGTGTGTGTTTGTGCAGTTTGTCATAATAGTTGTACTTGTTGTTTTCTTTTGCCTTGGACACAATCTCCACAACACAAAACCTCTTGTTGGGAATTCAGCTCAGAGAGAGAGCTGCTCTTCATGCGGATCTCAAGATCATTATACAGAGATATTCTGGGTTGGGGTTTTGTTGTTTATATATATATATATATATATATACATAAAAACGAGTAGTGTATATAGGTAGATTTTTATTTCTTCAAAAAAAACACCAAGAGGAAGAGATACAAGGGTCTGTAGAGGGGTAGTAGTATACAGAGTATGTACGAATATCTCTGTATATGGTCATCAGGTCTGTGTGGTGATGCGTAGACTACTCTGTGCTGATAAGTAAGAGTGAAAGATACTCAAAATTGAGAAACGGCTACCTTGCTGGGCTGATGAGTTGACGTAATTTCAATCAAAAATTTCACAAGTGCACTACAGTACCAAATCACTTCACACAACTGAGATGGCAAGTAAAGATATGTCACAGGTGCTCTGTGTCCTACTTGTAAGAACTAGACCTCTAATATTGACTAAGTATAAATCTATGCTGATTCTCTGTGCAGTTGTATATTCTCCCACGGGTCACACATCAGAACTGTTTTCCTTGCTAAAATTTTCAATTTTTGCTATTGTTCTCTGTGATCTCTGTTTGTCTGCTAAATTTAGCTCTGTGAATAATAGGTAACTTATTCATTGTAGTTGTGATGCTTGTCTAGACTTGTATTTCTGATTTGCAGAGATAAGACTATCCTGTGAGAAACTGCATGTGTGACTGATTTGTGTTTATGAGTATCTTTGTAGAAAATGTTTGTATCATGATTGCATGACTCATGAATACTTCAGTCTGTCTAAACTGTTTTATCTCTGACTGTGCACTCAAGCAGGGGGAGAACCAATACATGTTTCATGTTGTGTTTAATGTATGGGGTTTTCTAGATTGGATGAAGTACATAGGTTATGAACTAAATTGTCTATTGAGCTATGTTGTTATATGTCTGTGTACTCTCTGCTTGTTTGAGCTCTGCATTACAGGGAGATTGAGTTGACACATTCAGATACAAATGGGGAGAATGAAAGAGTAGAGACTTTGTCTTTTAGTGTATTGGAGTGATCAATGAAGTGGGCCCGAGTTGGTGTGCAAAGAAGCTGATGTGGTGAGCTCTAAGTGGTCTGCAGTGTGTGTGATGCAACAGACCTGCACAAGCACTAAAGGAGAAAGATGCAGAAGCTCTGAGATAAGAAAGGGCATATTGCACTCATCACCAGAATAGACTTGCTGTACCTCAGAGAGTGGAAGCAAGCAAGGTCAACTCTGGATGTAGCATTAAAATGAAAAGACAAGAATTGGCTGCAGTATGAAAGGGAATGCTAACTCAATCTGAATGTGTTATATAGCAACATAATAGGAGGGAAGCAAGGGGTCAACTCTGTTGGTTCTGCAGGATGCAGAAGACAGCAAGGCTTTGTAATAGGGATATGGTGCAGAGCGTTTTGGAGTGTTTCTCAAGACCAAAGGGAAGCCCTAGATGAGCTGAGACTATTTAAGTAGTGTTCAGCACTTGGCGAACGGTGGGACTTCTAGAGAGAAAAATTGGAAATTCCAAGGTTTGAGCGTGTTCTTGGTGGGTGAAACCAAGTGGGTTACAGTAGCTACAAGTGTGTAGTGTTGTGTGAACTAGGGAGTTCAGAGAAAGTTTCAACAGCTGTAAGTGTGCAGTGTTGTGAGAGTTAGTGAGCTCGACAGAGGTGTTCTTGTTGAGTGAAATCAAGAGAGTTACAATAGCTACAAGTCTGTAGTGTTGTGTGAACTAGTGAGTTCAATAGAGTTGCAACAACTACATGGTTGTATTATTGTGTGAGCTTTGGGTAGTTAGGAATAGGTCAGTGGAAAACCAAGTTGTGGTTGTGTGTAAATCTGAATAAACAGGACTGTACTTTGTTTATATTATTCTTAATACAAAGCTTAAAGAATCTCTATTTGTTTTTCTCCTGTGTTAGCGTTTGTTGTACAAGCATCTTCATATTGTGTCTGTCTTGCTCTACATCAGTCCATCTGTTGTGTTAACCTCATTAGTCCATTGTGTGTCTTTATTCTAGTACTTTCACAAACTTTGATCTGATTTAGATGAGATCAAGGGGAAATTCGATTCCCGCCTTTGTGGAGTTTTGGATTTCCAGAAGCTGAAGATTTTTCTAAACCTGTCGAATTAGCTTTCTGGTCATTTCGAGAGGATCACCGCTCGATTCACTCATCTTGATACCAACTTGGCTGCCCCTCTCTTATTCGCCCAGTTCTAGGTTTCAAGTGACGTTCTTTAGTTGTTGATGCACATGAACGTTAGTGTCCATTTGGCGCTTGTTGAATATGTGAACGCCGAGTTAGGCAAGTTCAAAGAGATTATCGAGAAACAGACCTAGACAGCGATTCACCCTGATGACTTGGTTATCCTGACTTTCGAGCTTGGAGCCCCTTCTACCTTTCATTGTGAGACTTCATTCATAAACGTAGATTGATTTTTGGTCGTCTTGAGGAAGTGAAGAGAATGAATGAAAAGCATGCCTTCAAGAAAGCCTCTGGTGACGGAAAGTTAATCAAGTTCCTTTTTGTTAGTTGTTTTTTTTGCCACGGAACAATCTACTCTTTCAAATATTTTGTTGTTGTTGAAATTAATCTTTTTAGTTAGCGTTTCTGTAAAAAATTTCTGCAAGATGAATGCAAAAAAATTGGCTATTTTACCTTGTTATTTGATTCGTACAATGTTAAAAAATTAAACCAGAGATTAGTTTTAAGTGATAGATGAATACTAAGTTTCGAAATGGAATATGTGCAAAGCTGAGTTTCAGACTTAAAAAGAAAAAATAAAGCTTTTAAACTTGAACCATCGAGAACTCGGTCTCAGTCAAAGGAGTTGTAAGAATTAGATTTTGATTTTTTTGCGAGAACTAGGTCTCAGTTTCAAATGTGAGAATTAGATCTCGACTTAGTGAGAACTTGGTCTAGGCTTTTTGTATGAGAATTAGATCTCGTAGAAAGTTTTGCGAGGTAAGGCTCGACGAGGTTTTAAAATTCGGCTTAAAAATGAGAATTAGATCTTGTAAAATATTTAGCAAGGTTAGGCTTGGTGAGATTATAAGACTCGGTAAGATTTTATGATTCGGCTAAAAATGAGAATTAAATCTTGTAAAATATTTAGTGAAGCTAGGCTCGGCGAGATTTTAAACTCGGCTTAAAAGTGAGAATTAGATCTTGTATTTGAGGATAGATCATGTTGTTTTGGCCTTTAGTGAGAGTTAATCTCGAAAGCTCTTTTTTTACAAATTATACTCAATGATATTTTAAGACTCGACTTAGTACAAGTGAGATTTTAAGACTCAGAGAGATTAAAGACTCGGCTTAGGTTGTGCGAGGTTTTAAGACTCGGCTAAATACGAGCAGGATTTTAGGACTCGGCGAGATTCAAAGACTCAGCTTAGATTGAGTAAGGTTTTAAGACTTGACTAAATACGAGCAAGATTTTAGGAATCTACGAGATTTCAAGACTCAGCTAAGATAGTAGGGTCTCGGCCTTTTCAAGAGATTTTAAGACTCGATGAAAGTTTTGCGAGGTTTCAAACTCGGTAAAATTTTAAGACTCGGATTAGAGAGTATTGTC
Source organism: Lepidium aucheri (assembly GCA_900406435.1). Lineage (NCBI taxonomy): Eukaryota > Viridiplantae > Streptophyta > Magnoliopsida > Brassicales > Brassicaceae > Lepidium > Lepidium aucheri. The sequence continues at coordinate 19,414 of OVBA01001174.1, forward strand.
TTATCCTTTTTTGAGAGATTTTTAGACTCGATAAAAGTTTTGCGAGATTTCAAACTCAGCGAAATTTTAAGACTCGGCTTAGAGAGTAAGGTCTTGACCGTAATAAAATATATACAAATATTTCTCTTTTCTTTTTCCCAAATACGCAATATTATATAACTTTTATTAAGTTTTAGGTTCACCAAAAGGCTACCTACGTACCTGCAGGGATCAAGCCAAACTATAGTTCTGATTACATAATTAAGAATCTAGAAAAGCATCAAGTATTGATGCAAAATGCGCCAAGATGGTGCGCCTTCAGTAGTAATAACATTTTAAGTTGATGGAATTCTAGCTTTGCGGAATCATGTCGCCTTCCATCGTTGCAAGCCCGTACACGCCCAGTTTGACGACTTTGCAAGTTATGTACATTGCTTCCTAATCGGCACCAAGTTTTCCTATGTTAAGTTCAGCTATGTTCTCAAACATTTTTTCCAGAACAAGCTCTCCTTCGGTAAAATGTTGACCTCGTACCTTCTTGCTATAGTACTTTGTGGTCTGCTATTGGTAATTCTTTACCCAATGTAATGCGTCATCTCGAACTTCTTCCAACTCGTCCAGGTTGGTTTCCATTGCATCATACTTTGGGTCCTTGATTGCTGGGGAATGCATTCTTTGTAATGTCGGCAAGCTTGCTTCTACAGGAGTTAATGCTTCCATTTCATGAGATAGAGAGAAAGGAGTTCGACATGTTGAACATCTTGGAGTTGTTTGATGTGACCATAGTACGCAATCTAACTCGTCCGCCCAACAACCCTTCTTTTCTTCAAGGTGCTTCTTGAGGTCATCTAGAATCTGCTTGTTAGTGGCTTCATCTTGCCTCTTACCTTGCGGGTTTCGTGGAGTTGATTTGCTAACTCTTATGTTCCATTTTCCATAGAATTTTGTGAATTTGGCTAAGATGAATTGGGATCCATTGTTCGTGACAATTTCGTAAGGTAAGCCGTGATGACAGATGGTATTCTTCCAGACAAACTTGACCATGTCTTTGTCCTTGATATGAGAGTAAGCTTCATCTTCGACCCATTTGGAGAAGTAGTCGGTCATGATAACCACAAACCGTTTTTGCCGAAAAGAGGGTAAAGGACCAACTATGTCCATTTCCCAACACATGAATGGATAAGGCATTATGGATGATTTTAAATCCTTGGTCGGAGCTTGAATTATAAGTCTGTATCGTGGAAACTTCTCACATTTTGCCGCATACTATCCACAACCTTGTGCCATGGTCGGCCAAAAGTATCCGAGAGTCCGAACTTTCTTCACCAAGGATCGTCCACCTGAGTGATTCCCACCAGCTCCTTCATGAGTTTCTCTCATTACCTTTCCCATCTTGTTACCGTGAATGCAAGTGAGTAAAGTACCATTCGTCCACTCAGGGATTGCTAAGTCGTGCTCGTCCGCCATGACGTCAATTGTCAAGACAATAGTGAAGTCTCCTTTTGGCAGTTGAGTACTTGGTTTATCGATGCTTTCTACTGGTATTTTCCTTTTCTGGATTGGGTCAGTCATTGATGCTAAAGCTGCTGAGCATCTGCCAAAGTATTTTCTGCTCGGGAATTTTGTTGATCTTGAATTTAGCTCTTTTTATAGATCTTTGGCAAATTTCAGATATGCCTCCATTCAATCATTTTTGAGTGTAGCCTCCATTAACCTGGTTGACTATTAGTTGTGAGTGCTAGTAGCATTCAATCTGAGTTGCGCCAATTTCCTTTTCAAGTTGGATTCCGGCGATTATGGCCTCCTACTCAGCTTCATTGTTAGATGCTGGAAAAGCTAGCCGGAATAACTGTTCTAAGACTTCCCCGGTTGGACTTTCTAAACAGATTCGGACTCTTGATCCGTGCTGGGATGATGACCCATTGATGAAGAGTTTCCAAATATTAGAAGTTTCGCTCGATTATGCTAATTTTAAGTCAGGAGCTAGTTTGATTAGAAAATCTGGCAATACTTGCGATTTTGTGGTGGTTCTTCCTTCGTAGTCAATATCGAATTTGCTGAGTTCAATTGTCCATTTAGCTAATCTCCCCGACTAGTTTGGGCTGTGTAGTATCATCCTTAATGGATGGTTAATTAGCACTATGATTGTATGAGACTAAAATATGGCGTCAATTTTCTTGCTGATACGACAACTACTAATGCTAGCTTCTCGGTGGATGGATATCGGGACTCTGCTCCATCTAGAGACTTGTTGATGTAGAAAATCAGATATTGAACTCCTCGATCTTCTCTGACTAAAACGCTCCTTACGACCGATATTGAGACTGCAATTTACAGGTAAAGTGGTTCATCTTCTTTGGGTTTAGCCAAAATAGGCAGAGTAGACAAATACTTTTTCAACTCGCAGAAAGCATTCTTGCATTCCTCGTCCCACTTGAAATTTTTGTTTCCCCGCAAAAGTTGGTCAAAGAGGAGAAATTTATCGGTTGATCATGAGATGCATCGATTCAGTACGGTAATTCGTCATGTCAGCCTTTAGATCTCTAGCTTACTTCTTGGTGCAGGCAGTTCCTGAATTTCTTTGATATGTTTTAGGTTTGCCTCAACTCCCCTTTGTGAAATTCTCCTGATGTTACTGTGAAGGTGCATTTTGTCGGGTTGAGCTTCATTCGATATCCGTTCAATGTTTTAAGCATCGTGCCAAGGTGATTTACATGATCTTTGGCTTTTTTGACTTGATCAGCATATTGTCTACATAGACCTCCATTGTTTTGCTGAGTTGATCAGAAAACGTCTTGTTAAGTCGTTGATATGTCGCCCCCACATTCTTTAGTTTGAACATCATGATTTTGTAGCAATAAGTTCCTCGCTCAGTTATAAACAAGGTCTTTTCTCTGTCTTCCAAATGAATGCTAGTCTGATTATACCCGAGAATGCATCCATGAATGAAAAGAGTTCATTACCCACTGTTGTTTCAACGCTTCGATCGATGTTTAGTATAGGGAAGCTATCCTTTGGGCAAGATTTTTTTAAGTCAGTAAAATCAATACAGACTCGCCACTTTTTGTTTTTCTTTGGGACTACGACCGGATTGGAAAGCCACTTTAGATATTGGACCTCAATGATATATCTGACATCTGTCATCTTTTTAACTTCATCGATCATAAACCTTTTTACGTTCAAGACTGAGCTTTCATCTCTTCTGCTTAATCGGTTTATATGTCGGTCGAGATTTAATTTGTGGCTCGCTATCCTTAGATCGATTCCGGGCATGTCTTTGGAGGACCATGAGAATGTTTTGACGTTCATTTCTAAGAGCTGAATTAGCTTTTCTCGGATGTTCTTGTGCAGATTCACACTGATGCTACCGCACTTTCTTGGATCCTTCAAATCAATATTTACGAACTCTATTGTTAATTGATCCGGCTTGTCGGATGCAGGTGGCTCTAAAACAGCTTTGCCACTGATAGATGTTGTTATCATGCATGATTTGTTGCATAATTTCAATTTGGCAATAAAGCATGTCCGAGACATCTTCTGAACACCTCGTAGCGTGTAGACTCCAATATCAATCGCGATTTTTACACATTGATGATAACTCAAAGGAAAGACTTTCATCGCATGGATCCATGGAGTTTTGAGTATGATGTTATTGATTAGAGGCTTGTCAACCACTAATAGTTTAATCTACCTCGTAATTCATGCTACGTAAAGCGGCAACTTGATAGTTCCTATAGTGTGAATTACACTTCCATCAAAGGCAGTTAGTGTCATATCTACCGGTTTGAGCTTAACATCTAGGAGTGCCATCTTATCGAGTGTTTGTTTGAAGATCAGATCCATCGAACTTCTTGTATCTATAAGTATTTAGTATACATCACAATCTGCAACTCAGAGTTTCATGACAAGGGGATCATTGTGTAAACCTATTCCTTCCATGTCTTCCGAAGTGAAGACTATTTCAGCATCAACCGACTTCAAATATTTTCCCAAAGATGAAGTTCTAGGTTTAACAACGGCTATGACTTTTTGCTCATACTTCTTGATTGATTGTATTGTTTCGTCACACGATTGTAATCTGACCATAATAACATTGACTTTAGCCCTTGCGGGTTCTAACTCAGGGATCTCGACTTTGTTTCTTACTTGTTTCAGTTTTCTCAGTTGCAGTGACTTCTTGATTTGCCGAATTATTCACTTCATCTTGTTTCTCTTCTTCTTTTTCCTTCTGCATACAGAATTGTCTTATTTCTTCCTCAGAAACATTTACCTCTCCTTTCATGAATTTTTTGGAGAGGAACTCCTGTAACTGCTTGCACTTTGAAGTCGGACGCTCGGCTTTGTTGTGAAACGCACAATACTCATTCTGGTTATAAGTATTGTTCCATGCCCTGTCCCATGGTTTCTTAGTTGGACTTCCAGTTTTTTGAACTTGAAAAGCCGCAGTTATGTGCTATTTTCCTTTGTTGTAATGCTGTATTGGCTCCTAATAATCCTCTTTAGATCCCTTAGCCTCTAGGACTTTTATTTCCTTTTTTTCTCTAGTCCGGATTTGTTATTCTTCAAGATACTCGGCATGTCTGGCTGCTATGCATAAAGCGTCCAAGATGCTTGCTGGCCAATTTACGAAAAGGTCTTGCTTTAGCGCCTCATCACTGACCAAACCGGTTCTTAAAGCCTTGATTTTCATATCGTCGCTTACTTTGGCCTTAGTCATTATCTTTCTGAATCTCCTTAGATACAATTTCAGGGTCTCGTCATATCCTTGTTTCAAGGATCGCAATTTTGCTACCGAGATTTTTGGTTGAAAAATATGGCGTGTTGTTTCATGAACAACTCGGTTAGTGGGTTGAGGCACTCAATTGATCCTGTTTGGATCTTAGTAAACCACATTAACGCATCTTCGGTTAAATTCTCGACGAAGAGTTGGCAATATGTTGCGTCCTCTTGTTCTAGCTGGTAGTTCGTTCTATCCATCATAACGTTGATGGAACTCCGAAACTCTAATGGGTCTATTCTTCCTTCATAAGAAGAACAGTAGAGTCTCGGCCCGCGAATTACCAAGATTCTTATTAGTCTTTGTGAGAATGGAGAGTTCCGAGTTTTGGCTAGAGTTTGTCCTATTTCTGGTGCCAAAATGGTATCCTAATGGAACTATGATCGCATCACATCGATCATTCCCATGACAATTGATGCGTAAAGCATAGTTGGTACAAGGTGCGGAGCAGGAGTTTGTTATACTTGTGCGTGACATTTTCTCGCCGTGTTACTTACCTAGGAACTCGGGATTTCACCGAACAAGTTCCTCCTTACGCTGGCGAGTACTTCCATAGGGGGTCTATTTTCTTGCACACAAAAGTGCTCGGTTTCATTCAACCCGGTCATTGCCTCAATTCGATAAAAACATTTGTTATTTCTTCGTTTGGCTGCTTCTATCTAGGTCCGTAGGTTCTACATCATGGCCACAAATAATGGTGGCTCTTCTGGTTGCCCCAAAAGATTTGCGAACTCACAAACTTCTTTGTGGTTGTTCTCCACCGTCCGATCTTGCTCGGAGCTAAGTCACGAATCATGTTGAGTTGCTCTGGAGTCGGATCATTGACATATCCTTCCACTGTGATGATTGCGTTTCGGTTTTCAAACATTATTGCGATGGTTGTTTCCTTACCTCCTTTTGCATGAAGAATTCATTCAAGTCTTCCCCACATAAGGTGCTAATTGTTCGAGTAGAATTTAACACAAAGGTTTTAAATCCAACTCGGAGATTTTAGAGAGAATATGGGTAAGAATTCTGATCTTTCAAAGGAAATAAAGAGAATAGCCGAGAATGTTGGATTGCTTTGTATTATGTGAATATGTGAAAAATTTGGTATCTTTGTGGGGACCTCCCCCTTTATTTATAAATCATTTAAAAAATTACAATTGAATCAAAAATAGAAAATATTATATTTTTTTAAGATTTGATGTTATCTAAAAGATTCTTGTAAGATTTACGAAAGTAATTCATATCGGAATAGGAATATTTTCATTTTTTTTTGTTGATGACGTGGTGGTCGAGTTTTTCTTGTTCTGGAATAGTACGAGTTACTGAGGGGAAAGTCTTCGGAGTTGACATTGATTCGTCGAGATGGCTTCTTAACTGTCTTTCCGAGTTTATGACTTGAAAGATTTTAAATGTCGATTGTTATCCGTGGAGCAAAGTAAAATCTTGGATCCACTTCCACCACTCCCATAAACCTTCTAGTCGTGAAACTCATTAAATAAATTCTAAATATAGAAAGTAGAATCGTGTCATATATATACCCATAAAAGAGCTCTTTAATCACATGCAGACGGAATAGATACACCACATAGATATATCACAACAGTACAAGTACGAATTACGGAATAGATACAACACATAGATATATCACAACAGTACAAGTACGAATAAATTCGTACTTTTAAATAAGTGATAGACAAGTTGAAAGAATCCTATGTATACAAAACAACCATTTACTTCATTCTCATTAATCTCTCTTGAAGCTCTCCTAAGTCAACCAAACCCATATCGCTGACCTGCAAATCAAAACAAGTTGAATTCATACAAGCCATATATATATATATATATATATATACTCTTAAATGTAGTAAACTTTTAGGTGTATAAATTATATTTATATACATCTTTTGGTACAAGTGAGATTTATGTTCCATTAAAGATGTAAGTCATGAAGCCCTTACCTTTGAAGAACACCCGAATTCAAAACTAAACAAATATAAAGTTTGGTCCCATGCCAAACTTGGATATATATACCTTGAGGTTATACACTCTCACCTCCAGAAATAGAAGGGATTTTCAAACTTATATATAAAACCTTGACGTGATGCATATAGAAATGGCATGAGTTCTATGAATGTTACCACATGTACTGACATTTTCTTAAAGCAAATATGAACATATATAGTAGTTATGATGTCTACTTTTCATATATTTGATGCTCAAGATAGAAAGAATATATATATATATATATATATATATACATCTAGATGTATGCCTACTAATTTAAACGTTTCATGATTAAGATGACATCAATTTTCTAGTTTTATTTGCATTTAGATTGACATTAGTTATAGTTTTGTGTATGTTTTAAAATGAAAGTACACCTATTATATTGTTGTTTTTGAAATGATGATTAATCAAACACATACGAGAAACTAATGGAACCTTTTCATGTGCACATTGTATGCAATTTATTTTAAGTTTTAATATAAGAAAGAAATTAAAATTTAAGTTTGGCATCATAGATGTTCATATAAACAAGTTGAAGCAAATAAGAATAATATATATTTACCTCGGCCTGAATGGTGTAAATCAGCTTATTTTCAACAAGAGAGGAGATGGAACTAAGAAGGAAGAGCCCATTCTCACTAAGCACTTGAAGAACACTCGAAAGCCGCGGTTGGCCAACGCAGGATCGGCTTCTAAACACGATTTCTACACCAGCTAAAGACTGACGAACCACCACATGATTCTTCCTACTCATCATTTCTATCTGTTCTTTAAACCTATCATTACTGCTAGCCAATAAGCTTCCTCTAGACAATAGCATGAGTTCATCTCTCCTTGAACTCAGGCTCTCAATGTTTCTCTGTAGATACCTTATGTAGTTCACCGCCTCGTTGACTTGATCTGACGTTGAACGCTTACCCTAGATACAGCAAAAGATCAGACCATGAGACAAAACCAAGTAGTAGCTAGATCTAGTACTTAATAATCGTTTAAGAGGAGTCAAAACACTTTGCTTAGTTTCTTACAAAGGAAACGAGATTCGAATAAATCTAAAAGAGTAACGAAGAATTGAAATCAAAATTAGGGTTTTCAGGAGTTGAGGAGTGACCTTAATGAAATGAAGAGGCAGAAGTGAACGAAGAGAGGCATGGAGAGAAGCCATTTCTTGTCTCCTTTGTCTCTCGGTTTCTCTGTGCATCATCTTCTCCATTTCATTATTATCTGTACTACATCTCAGCTTCGTACACCGTCTTCTTCTTTTGTCCCGACAATCGTCCATATCTAAAAAGCTATGGTAGTCTTTAATAAATAGTAAATATATTCTCTTGATTATAAAGATTTTGTTCTTCTGACAACGATGATTATGAGACAACAAGATCAGATCTTTTGGGATCTGAGGTTTGATCTTAGTCTTTAGAAAGAACAGCTCAGGGACTTCGTTGTAAAGTTGAAAATTATTCCAGTGTTGAAGGTAGAGCAAAATAATTATAAATAAAAGATTTTTTGATAATATTAATTAAATGGAGAAGAAGATACGTTAGTTAGACGTATCAGAAAAAGAATTCTTAAAAATACGTTTGTTAGGGTACGCACGCGGTGATGATGTCTTAATGTTATTTAATACGATGTTCTTCTCCAAATTATTTTGTTTTGTTTTACCATATTGTTTAGGCAGGAATTAATCCTCAAAGAATATTTGACTCATCTATTTTTCAGTAATTTAAAAATTATAATATTTTTGCCGAGTTACTCCCGGTCTGGTGGTTAGGATGATTAAGCTAATGACTCATGGCACCGGAGTTCGATTCCTCCCCACTACACTAGTAGAATAAAAAAGGGATTTTAGGGTGTGGGCTAGGCTATGGATCGGATCTTGTCGATCCAGTTGTTGACAAAAAAAATGATAATGTTTATAAAAGTTTAGGTAATCAATCTACAGTAAAAATAAAAACTATATATATAATCAACAGATTATATCCTAGATCTAACATCAAAAATCTTGAAATTTCTTTTAAAATCCTAAACCCAATTCAATTTCTACTCTTACATAGAAGATATCAAAGCAAAACATTAATATTAAACTTCTGGTACTTCTACATGATTGCATTTGCATCTCATGACATATCAGTTTTACTTTCAAATTTAAACAATGTAAAACCTATTAACCTCAACGATGATGTCTATGGTATAGTTACAAAAGAAAGTCGTGACTAGAAAATTGGTGATTTTTTGTGAATTTTTTTTCTGAAAATACATGATTATATGTTAAATATTTGTGGATTTTTGTGACTTAAATCATGATTATACCGTGACTATATGATTTTTTTCACTAGCAATAAATAAGATAAAATAAAAAAATACAACACAATGTGATTCAATAAAAAATGCTCAAAATAATTTTTGAAAAGCCTATAGAAACGCTGTATATCAAAACAAATTATTTCACACTCGAATGTATATGATATCTTCATAATAACGGGTCTAGTGGGCTCTTTACGAGTTGTATCCATTATTTGTCAATAATATTATTAGATGCTGTACTATATGATATATGTGGATCTGAGGTCGTACGAAGATTTATTTTAAATTGTGAATATAATTATTATTATTCTAAACCCTTCATGCTTCAATATGATTATTATAATTACATTTATTGATATAAGAAATCTTTTGCGCAAGTGGCATTTAGTCCAGTAGTAGGGATAAGTCCATTAAATGGCATGTGCACTTGCGCATTCCGGGATCGAGTTTCGCCGCCTGTATTATGCAGGAACTTGGCTAATGGACCGACCAGTTCTGACCCAATATTGTTGACAACAAAAAGAAAATCTTTTGCATTAATTGTTTTGATGTTAATGCCTTATAAGTTTTATGTTTATTTTTTACAGTAAAATACATTGGCGAAAACCGTGAAATACTCAATAAAAAAGAAACAAATCAGAAGTAAAAAGATGGTAGAACTGTTAAAATTAAATATTTTGTCAATAATCAGATCAATAAGATTTGATCCATAATCTAATTTTTTTATATAATCTACCAAATTGTAGCAGGAGGGGTCAAACTCCAAATGACAAAATCAATAGTTGAAAATTTTTTTTCACTGAATAATTATATATTAAAAACCAAGATGGGATACAAAGTTGAATACATAAGCCGGCGGAATACAAGAATATCCCGGAAAACTGAACCCAAACAAGGGAAGCTATTTTTATAAAAACTAACCTTAGCAAGCTTATCTAAGACCATGTCGACAAAATTCTGAAAACTACTACTCTGAACTTGAAAACCCAAGACATTGTTGGATATCATTAATCTAAAGCAAAAGTTGTAACCTCCTATAGCGAATGAGAGTGCCTCCAATATGAAATCAAGCTTCTACTCTGGCAAGAATGATATCAAAAAGGATATCCCACACATCTTCCAGAATTGGCTAGTCGAAGCAATGTCGATTGATTGATGCCTTGTTAGAAACCAATAAAAGAGTAGATCACGATCAAGTCTTCATTGCACGAACAAGGAGCGAAATATTCCTCCAAACGAGAGAACCAAACCATAGAAAGCTAAATACCCGATCGATTCGAAGAGAAGAATAAAACGAGACACGTAGGCAGCAATTAACAAAATCCCATTTTAGCCTTAATTAAAGACTAAACCAAAGCTAATCTAAAGACCCAAACCGATAGAAACCAAACCAAGCCACTTAAACAAGATTTAACAAAAAAGGAGAGAATAGGAAATTAGATTTCACCGAAGAAGACCTCAAAGCCCAGCGACTTCCGTCGGAACACCACCAACCGGGAACCGCACATCAGCTCCTCGGAGGCCACCAGAGCAGCTCACCTATGGCGGAGAGAGAGAAACCTCAACGGCACATTCAACCCAAAAACTAGCTTTCTTCCCGTCAAATCTCAGAAACCAGTGGAACCAAAGCAAAATTACAACTTACAAACGAGAACAGGGAAAGAGACGGCATCGTGCTATGTAAGCCACCGGCCGCTGTCTTCTGAGACATAAACAACCTTTGAAACCCTAAATCTGAAAGCTCTCGAGAAAGATATTACGAGAGGAAAGAGAAAATCCTCTAAAAATCAATAGTTGAATTATTATAACTACCAAACTGAGAAAAATTTGACAAACAAAATATATGTTGATATAAGGAAGTGTGATCTTTTAAAGAATGAGATTACTATTTTGTGGAATTTGAACAATTGATCACTTTTCTACCTAGACGACAACACTACATGTTTTGCTAATTAATTTATACATGGTAATAATTAACCAAGATCATTATAAGTATATATTTAGGAAAAAATATAAAATAGACATAAACTTTAACAAATTATATATTTATATATATATATATGTGTATACTTGCTAAAAGAAAGTTGGGTTAGTCGTTAATCAATAAAAAGAGTAGAAATTATGTAACATTTTTACGAAGCCCAACAAACCAATTGTAATGTTGGCAAGAAAAAGAAAAGAAAAAAAAACAATTGTAATGATTGGGCAGTCCAAACCAAAGTATATGATGTTAACCTAATTAAAGAGAAGGAATAGACACAACTGTCCAACTTAGTCCATTACGGCCCACTAAAATATCCTATTAGGCCCAATCACTAAAAAGCTACATACCTAATAGAATCACGTATTCGTCTATATGGATTGTATTGAACACACATGGAATTGAGGATACAACAACGTCGTGCGAATAAATGAAGTGACTTCAACACTGAAACAATGCAATAAAGACAACATTGAGAGACAAATGCTCTAACGATGCTGCTTCCTTCGTGTCTTGAACGGGAATCGAGATTGCGGTGATGGTGAGAACTCCGTAGGCAACTCCGGTGGGGTCATGGCTCCAGTAAGCATCCCTAAAACCTCTTTCATCGTAGGTCGTGAAACTGGCGATTGCTGCAGACAATGCAGAGCTACCTTAATACACAAAATCGCTTGTTCTTGGTCCAAAGACAGCAACTTTTCATCCACCAGATCACCGAGTTTACCTTTTCTCGCCAGCTTTCGTGCCCACGACATGAGATTTGCACGCTGTATGATCTCAGACGCGGGTCCTGTTACATCCAGCGGACGCCGTCCTGAAACCAGGACTAACAACAAAACTCCATAGCTATACACATCACATTTTTCAGACACATCATCTATGTTATTACCACTACACTCGGGAGCAACATAGCACATCGTCCCTCTCATGCTCGGTGTGCTACTGACTCCACAACTCTTGACTGAATCATGACTATTTCTGCGCCTTGCTCTCCATTGTTCACCACTTACCCCATCTAACCACCAATCTATGCTACTACTTATACTGTTACTGCTACTACCTCTTTTTTTCTTCCTGTACAATTCTTCATCCCCACACTGCCTTTGATCCACACTACTACTCACATCATCACTGTAAAACTCAGATTCCAAACTTTTCTTCTTTTTCTTCTTCTTCTTCATTTTAGCTAGTTCTTTCCGATACTCATCCTTCCACCACTCTCTCACCATTCTTCGGTGCTTCTTCTTCTCCTTCTCCTCATCCATTGAAAACCACCATTCTAATTTCTTACTACTCGTCTTCTTCTCAACCTTCTTAGCTGCTTCTGTAGTTTCAGCAATCCAATCATTACTCGGTCTCCCTTTCTTCACCTCTGAACCAATCCATTGCATCACATAATCCTTCCCTTTCCCTCTTCCAACATTGCCTTCTTGCTTCCACCACCAATCTTTGCTCTTTACCCCATTACTAACCTCCAAGACGCTAACTTTCTCAGCCATTTCTGGCGAAACAGAGACAGCTGTTTCCGGCGATGTCAGAGGTACTTGTATCGTCTCTGGCGATGATAGAGGAGCCTTGTAGAGACTTACCGGCGACTGATCAGTGAATCCAAAGTTAGATTCATCATATCCAGTCGTGTTAGTTACCACACTCTCTACTTCTTCCACTACAGATCCGTATTCCTCCGATTCCAGCTTCAGTTCATCACTCTCTGATGCAACTGTGACTTCAACTTGATCTGATTTCAACCTCGCGAGACCGAAATCGGAGATTTTAGCAGAGAAGAATTGATCCAATAGTATATTACTAGGTTTCAAATCACCGTGAATCACAGGAGGGCTCATAGAATGAAGATATTCAATCCCTTTAGCGATATGAACAGCAACAAGGAATCTTCGATTCCATTCCATAAGCTCAGGGGATCTACGGTGAAGAAGCGCGTCCTGGAGATTTCCATTTTCCATAAGCTCGTAAACGAGAATCAAACGGCGTCGTCTTCGATTTCCGTCGTGAGAGAATCCAATAACGGAAACTACATGAGGGGAATCAAGCTTACCGGCGAAAAATAGCTCGTTCTCAAACTCTCTCTCTCCTTGAAGAGATCCTGAATCCATAACTTTAACGGCTACACTACCACCGGAAGATGGAGCTAAAACTCCACGGAAAACAGAACCAAATCCGCCTTGACCTAACCGATTCTCCGGCGAGAAAGAAGCGGTGGCTTTACGGAGAGACGAATAAGAGAACTCACGAAGCAGTGGTTTCGGAGGCGGCGAAGATGAAGACTCAACCGCCGCAGGAGATCGGCGTTTGCTTTTGAATTTGCAAAAACAGACAGAGACAGTAATAAAGAAAGAGAAACCAACAGCAGCAAGTGGCGGAAAGATACGTGTGGTTCTCTCATGGTGAAGAGACGGTGTTGGTGTGATGGATGAAGAGAACGAGAAACTCACCGGTGCCGGCGACGAGATAGTTCGTGACGGCATGGATAATCCGAACCATAAAAACGGAAGAAAGGAAATATTACTAAATTTAAAAATATATTCCAATTACATATTGAAGATGATGAGCAGTTTTGAAATGTTTGTGGTCACACACAAGAGTTAATGACTTTTCACAACATTTAATGCTATATTTTTTCACGCAATGACTATAATTAAAGTTTGACGGTTGACACTCTGTTGCTTTTCTTTTTTTAATTCTTATATTAAGCAACATTATTTTATTGATTAATTAAGCTACATTGATAATACGTCGTTGTGTAATACGAACGTTTTTTTTCTTTGTCAAACACAATAAATACCATTCGTTTGGTTATAATCATTTAAAGCTAACTTTGCAATCCTATCTGCAAAGAAATTATTTCTCTAGGAATTAAGGAAAAACAGATCAAATAAAATAGAGGGAGAAAAGCGGATATATCTAACAATATTTCATAGATCACTGATGGAAAAGAGCTGATTAATAGCTCGAATTAGAGAGACAGTCCGATCTCACAGACAAAGAATTGAATATGTGATCTCGTCCCAGATGTTGACCGATCTTGGTCAGTATATCTCTACCTCTTTAGGAGACCTCTCCATCCATGGCAGATTTTGTTTTTTTTCTTCACATTCATTGTAGGAAATCAGTTTCTTTACAATACTTGGACAACAAAACTTTAGCCATAAGAAAGTGTGGGTTCTGAATTAGTCTCCAACTAATTTAGCAAGAAATGCTATGTTGAAGCTGCTATTATTTCGGAATCCTAGGCAGGCCTCCGCTTTGTTTTGGTTTTGATAAGTTTATCCATGATATTCAAGCCATTTTTCTTTTACCGGGTTTTGAGTCCCACCAAAATCTGATCATAGCTTATTGTATTTGATTGCAGAAAGATGAAGGCATTAAAAAGCATGACATCGTGTATGATGAGATTGCAGTTAGCACCCTTTTCATCATTATGAGTATCCCAGCTTGAGACATAAATCTATTTGCCTACTTCCCTATGCCTCATTCTTGCGAGATTTCTAGCTCTTTTTTAATTTTTGTCTTTAACAGCTTGAGGGATTTTCCGTGGGAAGGTTACTGTTGATTTTGACTTATTGATTGACTGACCTGAGGCATCCCCATACTTCTTTAGTATCTCCTTTAAGGTTGTTATACTTTGTCTATTACCTTTGTAAAAGAACATTGTATCATTGGCAAAGAGTAGGTTGTTGACTTTAGGGAAGTTTTTAACACTTTGATTTTTTGTAACCGTCCACTTTCTTGTGCTTTATGGCAGAGACCAGAGAGGACCTCACTGCACAGGATAAAATTATATGGAGAGTGTGAGTCACCTTGAGAAATGCCACATTGAGAGATCACTTTCCCATTGGAGTGTCGTTGATTAGTAAATAACATATGACAGATGTGATGCATTACATGATCTAGCTGGTCCATATGGAATAGAAACCAAGTCGTGTAAGTACCTTCTCTATGAATTTTCATTCTAAGTGGTCATACGCTTTGTTCATGTCAGTTTTGACAGCTAGTGAACAATATTTTTGTGCCTTGGATTACTTTAGGTAATGGAGGACTTCATGTGTGATCATCACATTATCAAGTATAGACCTTTCGGCCACAAAGGCTGATTGAGATTCAGCTATCACCTTGCACATGTTTGAAATTATTTTGTAGAAAACATTGCACAATAATATGGGTCTGCAGTCGAAAACTTTTTTTGGGCTCTAATTCTTCGGAATTAACCTCACATATGTTAAGTTTGTGTGTGTTGGTAGGTAGCTTGTCTGAAAGAAGAATCAAAATTTTTTGGAGACTGCAAAACCGAAAAACTGCCAGTTTGCTTGGAAAAAGGATGCACAAAATCCATCTGGTCCAAGGATATTGTCTCCATTAATTAAGAAGAGTGCATGCTTTATTTTTGTATCTGAAGATCTAATTATCAGTCGTTGGTTACTTTCCTCGCTGACTTTTGGTTCCAGTGCTTCCTCTACTACATCTGTATTATAACTTGAGTTTGATGTGAAAAGGTTTTGGAAATAACGAGATACAGTCTTAGAGATTTGCTCGTCTTCAAAAACTGAGTTTCCTTCCGCATCCTCTAGAGTTGTTAGCTTATTAGAGAAAGCCCGTAGAAAAAGAGACACTTGGTTACTTGATATTTTTTTTTTGATACTGGTCCCACCTTATGGGCCGTAGACTCAACATGAGGCTATTTTGCTCCCACTGGAGCGTTCTGGGAATTGATCCCGAATGCTGGGACTGAGGGGAGGGGTACTCAACCACCTCGACCAACTCATCCTGGCCTTGGTTACTTGATAATTATTACTAAAGATGAACGAAATGATAGATGTTTTTATTTACAATGTACACTTATCGTATTCCACTATATCTACCATAAAACATATTAAGAGGTAGCTACGAATGATTTAGGAACTAATGATGAATATGTAGATCTTAAGCTTCTACTGTACTTGACATTAACTTATACTATATAAACACTGCCTTGTGACCCCTTGAATCATGGTTTTTCTTATTCAAATTACATATAATTTCTTTTACTAACTATTATACTGAAATGAATTTGGCAGTTTTACAAGTCTAAATAATTCTTACAAATATAATTTCTTATATTATTTTAGCTTAAAAAATTAAGTGAAAATTGTAAGAGTAAATTAGAACTAATTTAATAAGAACTTTATAAATTATTACCTAGAACCACCAATTAAAGCTTAGAATCTCTAGTTTAAAATTACAGTTAGGTTAGCTACATCTCGTTAGGTAGTAAATTAGACAACAAAAGTATTATTTAGATTTTTTATTAACAATCTATTACTTTAGTTGTTAACATCAGAATGGCTTTGTGTAAAAAGTATCTAGAATATCTGGGAAAATCCTTCAAATTTACAAGTAATTAGCTCATAATTATAGTAGATTAGTTATATGTACGTAATAGATTATTAGGTAGTTTGAAATTGAATTCATCATTTGTTTTAATTCAATTTTGAAGTAAATAAAGAGCAAAATTAAAAAAAAAAAAGAAAAAAAAAACCAAGATTCTTGAATCTCACTTTTTGTGTGGTACAAGTCTCTCTAGAAACAAGACGTATTATGATTCAAACAAAAGTGACACAAAAACTGAGACGATAATGACCCAAAAGTAAAAAGAGAAAAGAACAAAAGGAATTGAGAATATAATTTCATATGAGAACATTCTGTGAATCTCATGCTTTTTAACTTCAAAGACAAGTCTTGATTCTCGATCTGTGTGTGTTTAATTTAAGACTCAAACTCAATTTCTTTTGAGTCTAAGGCTTGTTCAAATTCGACCACCCAACTTCAAGAGTTGCCTCTTTTCTTGAATTGTTCTCTCCGATTATCTATAACCTACAATTCAAAACCAAAATAAAAGTATGTCCATGTTATAAAATAACTTTATATATACATATATATCAGAATATATGTTTTGTGTAAAAGATGTGAGATAGACGAATGCAAAGGAGATTATTAATGATTTCTCTTTTCTTATATTGTAGTCAAAAATGAATTGGGGTATGTAGATATGTATAGTTGATAATGGAGTTCATAATGTTACTCATGATGTGAAGTGGTGAGTCATCGGTTTCTTTGTGAGTCATAACTCTCCTCCTTGGATACTAGTATTAAATATTATTAATATATTATAAACTGTCTCGTTGAAAATTATCATAGAAAAATCATATGGGATTAAAACTATAATGAGAGAAAAAGAATACGGTAATATAATCTCTCCCAGAAAATAATGGATATAGTCTTTTCTTCATAAGTTTCGTAATTGGCGCATCTCAATGTTGTGAACATGTTTTTTGTATGTTGTAGTAGGAAGTCCTTTTCTAAACAGATAAGCTGCATTGTTTGCTGAGCGAATATATTGACTACTTCTTGATTCTTTTCGAGTTCTCGTATGTAAGAGAAAAATCTTGGGGGGGGGGGAATATACTTCGTTCGGTCGCTCTTGATATAACCCTCATTGAGTTAAGTGATACATGCAGCATTGTCTTCAAATAATTATGTTGGCTCTTTATTTATGGTTATTCCACTTGTTACTTGCATATGTTGAGTCATTGATCTGAGTCACATACATTCTCTACATGCTTCATAAAATACAATGTTTTTGCATGATTGAGTAAGTAGCAACTAGAGTCTGCTTTTGGGAACGCTAAGAAATCGCAGAGCCTCCAACTATGAAAACATATCTGATTTGCGATCGAGCATTATGTATCTTATAAATAGCCTGCATGTGCAAAACTAACTAAATCGACAATAAAGTTTCTGTTATAAAATAATCTCAAATCAATTATTTCATGTAGTTAACGAAATATATGTTTTATTCAATTTTTTCAGTGTGTGTGCGTAGGTGATAAATTGTATTTTGCAATTAGATTTGTAACAAATACTATATCTGGCCGAGTGTAGTTTGCAAGATACATGAGTCCATCAATGGTGCTCATATAAGGTACTTCAGGACATAATAGCTCTTTGTTATCTTCACAAGGTCGGAATAGATCTTTTTATCAATATTAAGTGATCTATTGATGAAGTACTTAAATGAGTCGCTTAATCTATATAAAAGCGTTTTAAGATTCTTTTCGTATAATTTGATTAATGTATGAAAATTCCATTACGAAGATGGTCGATCTAGAGCCCAAGACAAAACTTTGTCTATCCAAGATCTTTTACTTAACTCTTCTTTCATATGAGTTCTAGCATCATTATTATCTTTTTGAGTTCCAATTATGTTCAGGTCATCAAAATATACACTTATGATCACAAATCGGGATAAAGATTTTTTAATAAATATACAAGGGCATATTGCATTGTTGATATATCTTTTTCTCAATAAATTTTTATTTAAGCGATTATACCACATGCATCCGGATTTTTTTAATCCATAAAGTGACTATTGTAATTTGACTCAACATATCTCTTTACATTTTGAGCTCAATACCTCAGCCATTCTCAAGTTTTATGGAATTTTCATAAATATATATATATATATATATATATATTATCCAATGGGATTTTCATAATTATATATATAATATTTTATATATATATATATAATTATCTAGTAATCCATATAGATATGGTGTCACAGTATCTATTAGATGCATTTCTAGATTTGTAGATGCCGCTAGGCTCATCAAAAATTTGAAGGTAATTACATATATTAGTGGGAAGTATCTCTCTTCATAATCTATTTCAAGTCTTTGAGACAAAAATTTGGCAAAAAAACGGTCTTTATATATTGTTACCTCATTTTTCTTTTTTCTTTTTCCCGAACAAAAACTCATTTATACCCTACATGTTTTACATGTTCCGAAGTTATTACAATAGGTCCAAAAATATTTCTTTAATTGAGTAAGTTTATTTAGTTTTTATGATCATTTCTCATTTCTCCCAATCACATGTTTCTGGCATTTCAATATGGACCTTGGATCTGAATTATCACTTTCATAATCAATTTCTTTATATACAGAGAATAAAAAATTTTCATCATCATCTTCTATATCATTTTTAACCCATAATTTTTCATCTTGGGTATAATTAATGAAAATCTCATGGTTTTCAATATTAATGTCCTCTTCATGATTTTCCTCTGTATGTGGTTCTTCTAGACAACTTTCATTAAGTTCTCCTACTTTTTTTTCTTTTGGAAACTTTTCTCCTTTGACCCCATTGGTCTCTCCCTTTTCAACTGAACCTTAGGTTCATTTATTTTTCCATCACTTTGTTGTTCTGAAACAATAACTCTTGAAGAATATTCGCAGCGGGTATATATGACTTTGTCACCCTTCTTGTATCAGTGAATGCATCTAGAATCTGGTTTGCCATATTTTGTAAATGCACAATAAATTGAACTCCCAGTTCATTTTATTTCGTAGGGAAATCAAGGTGCAATAACAACGATGTGCACCATGTAATATATTTTGGAACTTCCTTAATTCCTCCTCCTAACGTTGGAAATTCATCTTCATTAAAATGGCAATCGGCAAAACGTGTCGTAAACATATCACCAATTTTGGATTCCATATACTAAATTATAATTGGTGATGTATACACAATATTTATTCTCAATCTCTTTTGTGGTCCTATTTTTGTTCTTTGTGGTAATGCTATTAAAAGACATAAACCGCACACCCAAAAATATGGAGATGTGATACATCTGGCTTCTGGCCAAATGTTAGTTTTAGTGGAGAGTTTTTATGATATGCTCTTGATCTCATTTGAATGAGTGCTGCACCATGCAAAATTGCATGACCCTATATTGAAATTGAGAATCTTGTTCTCATTATTAACGGTCTAGCAATAATTTGTGACCGTTTAATCAAAGATACAACCATGCCAATTTGTGTATGAACATGCGGGACTGGATGTTCAACATCAATTTCCAATGACATACAATAGTCATTGAAGGCTTGTGAAGTGAATTAACTAGCGTTATCAAGCCTTACTTTCTTTATGTAATCAGAAAATTATGCTCTCAACCTTATTATTTGGGAAATGAATTTTGAGAAATCCATATTTCGTGTACTCAATAGACACACATATGACCATCTACTAGATGCGTCAATTAATACCATAAATATCTAAATGGCCCACATTGTGGGTAAATAGGCCCACATGTATCATCATATATTCTTTCTAAGAATACTAGAGATTCATTCCCAAATTTGGCTAGTGATGGCCAAGTTATTAGTTTTCCAAGAGAACAAGCATTACATGAAAATTATCTTACTTGAAATATTTTCTAATTTTTCAGCATATGGCCATTTGGATTTTCCACAATTTTTGCATCATGACTTAACCAGGATGCCTTAAACGTTCATTCTAGATTTTGAACATACATGTAAACTTCTTGTTTACATTAGTATATGATTCATCCTTATTTATTTTTATGGAAAATATTTTGGAGGATAAAGCTGGCAGCTTTTCAGGTATATATTTTCTCTCTAGAATGACTAATGTAATGCAAATATATTCAGTGACATTCTTATTCTTAGTTTCTATATAGTATCCATTTTTGCGGATATCCTTGAAACTTAATAAGTTTCTGTAAGACTTGGAGGGGAGATATAATACATCATTTATCTCAAATTTTGTTTCTCCTCACACTGAAAAACTAGCTCTTTTAGAGCCCATCCCGAAAATAACTCATACGACACACAAACCATCATAACAATATATAAATTAAATGTAAACAAACATTATAATAATATGTAAATTAAAATTATATATTAAATATATATTCGGGGAGTGAATCACCTAGGAACATAACCACTTCAGTTATAACAGTATATAAAATCTAAATTTAAACAAACGTAATAACATGTAAATATATATATATATATATATCTATGGAAAGTGAATCACCCAAAGGCAAAGTCCCTTTATTATAAAAGAGCATAAATTACCGTATATCTTCGATATTGGAACATAGCTACTCATGTTGATAATGTGTTATAAAATAACTTTATATTTATTAGTATATATGTCTTTTGTAAAAGAGGTGAGATAAACGAATGCAAAAGAGAGTAATAATGATTTCTCTTTTCTTATGTTGTAGTCAAAAATGAATTAGGGTATGTACATGTATGTATAAGTAATAACAGAGTGCATAATATTGACACACTAGGATGCTACCCGGCGGATTGCGCGGGATTATCTGAATTTTATAACATTAAGTAAGTGATTCGTTTATATAAATAAATAATTTATTTTGCAAATTTTTTATATTTTTGATCGCATATTTAGTTTTTTCATGTAATATAGCAAGCTATATGATTTATCTTGTATACCATTTTAAAACAGGTAGTATATTTGTAAAGTCTAGTGTTTGAACTTTAAAAGGGTAAAAACATTGACGCATGCTTAATAAAATAGTTGTTGAAATTTTTTTGAATGAAACAAATAATTTAACTAATGAAACGTAGGTGCACAGAATGTTAGTAATAACAAGTTAATAAATATTTAAAACCAAACCATATACACACATAAGTATAGCTGTATAACGATAGCTAGCCATGGACCGGATCCAAAGAACCAAACTTGGATCCGACCTGAAAAAGAAGATCTGAATCCGAACCCAAGAAGCTAAGATATCTGAACAGGTCTAAAAATTTAGGATCCGAAGAACCTAACCAAACCGGGAACCAAATTGGTACTAGAAGATCCAATTTTATTGTATTTTAGGTATTTTTAGAGTACTTTATGATTTTTTTTGTATTTTTAGATATTTTCAAATATTTTTGATTATGTAGATATACAAAGGTATTTTTTTATTTTTTAGCTTTTTTGGCATTTTTAGGTGTTTGTTTTGATATTTTCTATGATTTTCTAGATATTTCTAGGGTATTTGGGTATTCGAGTCATTTTTTATTTTTTTAAATTAGGATCTGAACCCGAATAAAACCGACCTGGAAGCGAAGCGAAATAGTGTTAGGTCCTATATGGGTATAAAGAAAAATTACTTTTTTACATAATTTCCGTCATAATTTTGTTGGTCATAATTACTGGGTGTATTAGTGAGAAAGTAATGGGAAGTGGCTAGTTTTTTTCTGCTATGGCAAGTGAGTAGTTACAGTAGATCGTGCCTTCAGTTAGCGTGTGTTGTTTTGGAGTTTTTGTTAACGGGTGAGAAAAAGAATTTAAATTAGGGTTTTTGTTAATTTCTTGCAAATTGAGATTACAAAAAAGTGTCCTCCGTTTTGTTAAGTTTAGTTTTCTTAGGTATTTATTTTGATATTTTTATGGATTTTTTTGGATATTTCTAGGGTATTTGGGTATACGAGTCACTTTTAGTTTTTAATGTAGGACCTGAACCCGAATGAAACCAACCCGGAATCAAACCAAAATAGTGACAGGTCCTATATGGGCATAAAGAAAAAATTATTATTTAATACATAATTTCTGACATTATTTTGTTGGCTATAACTACTGAGTGTTTTAGTGAGAAAGTAATGGGAAGTGAATATTTTTTTTCTCCTATAGCAAGTGAGTAGTTACAGGAGATCATGGCTTTAATTAGCGTGTGTTGCTCAGACATTTCAAAATTAATTTTCAGAATGTGATTATGATAGATCTAAAATTAAAGGGTGAGAAAAAAAAAACTTTTAAATTGAACCTTTTACTAATTTCTTACAAATTAAGATTACAAAAAAAGCATCTTCCATTTTATTAAGTTTAGATATATATGACCAATGATGTAAAGTGGTGAGTCATTAGCTTGTGTGTCATAATTTTCCATTCTTTTACACAATTCTTTATTTTTCTTTTGTGTTAAACAAAAAAAATCTGATATTGGCTGTCCCAAAAGCTTAGATTGATTACAAGCTATACACAAGGTGTATACACAAACCATCAAACCATCATAAGATGACCAATAAATTTGAAATGGTCACACAAAGCAAAACACAATTGGAGATAAAAATAGTTTCAAGCTAAACTTTTATTTTATTGCTTAAACCACCAATTACTCTTAAATCTTAAGTTTACACCATTCTCGTTTCAGATACACCATTGTTAAATATATAGGTAAAACTGCAATTCATAAGCAACAAACCCTAAAACTAATTGAGGTTGATTGCTATTTGAAACATGTTGTTCTTTGGCTTTCAAGTTTTATCTGAATTAAAGTTTGATCGATTAGAACAATTCTTGAGATCAACGACAATGACACTTATATTGTTTCTGCTCTGTCTACCCAATGCCAATCGTGTAAGAAATGTTGCAGCCAATGCACTTAGAAGATTATGTTCTCCTCCACTATCTTCTTCTTGAGCCATTTTGTTTAAATCAAGTCTTGAGTGTTGAGATTCTTCGCATAGACAAAACATAGCTATGTCGCAAGCTAGTTGACCTGACAGTACGTCCCAAAGCCAATCACACGCTAATATTAAACACTCACCTTCCAATACTCTTCCCATGAATGTTATTACTGCTTCCCAAGCTAACACTAGTTTTAGATACTTAACCCCTTCAGGTTGTTGAAAGTGATCAAGTCTTCATCTTAGTTTATTAATTAACTTAGGAGTGTCGTATAAATATATAATTGATATATATAGTTTAGTAAGTAACTTATGTATATTCTATTTGTATTATTCGTATTAGCGAAAGCATACGAATAGGATAGTTATTTATGAATCATTGCCTTTGTATGTTTGTGTTTCTACATTAGGTTGTCTTGTAGAGATATATCTTTTAGTGAATGTGTGCCATGTAAACCTATAAATACACCTTGAATATCTAATGAAGTTGTGTGGCTTTCATTTATAACAAACGTGTAATAACAAAATATAGAATATGTTTGTGTCAAACTAAGAAAAGAAAGAGAAACAAAACAGAGTAAAATATGTTTGTTGTCTGATCCTTAAACAACTTTGAGAGAGCAAAGTTCTTCATGGTATCATAGGTATGGAGACAAAAATGCAACAAGTTAAACTAATCTTCAATGGTGAATCTTATATTTTTTGGAAAATCAAAATGATAACCATTTTGAAGACACAAAAGTTATGGGATATTATTGAGAATGAAGTGATGTTGAGTTTGACTTGTGAAAACACACCAGCGTTAATTAAAGAGAGAGATGATCGTGTTATGAAAGATATGATGGCTTTACAGATCTTTCAAAGTGCAGTTTCAGACTTGATTCCAAGAACTGCTCCCGCATCAAGCGCAAGAGAGGCTTGGAACGCCTTGGAAATGGAGTTTCAAGGAATTTCACAAGTAAACATGATAAATCTTCATAATCTAAGGAGAGAGTACAAAAATTTGAAGATGGAAGAAGGTAAAGTTATAAATGATTTCACTACAAAGTTGGTTAGTATGTGTAATCAACTAAGAGTACATAGTGAAGAGAAGATCGATTACCAATTGGTTCAAAAGGTGCTTATTTCTTTGACGCAAAAGTTTGATAGCATAGTTGTTGTTCTTGAACAAACAAAGGCCCAATGAACTCTCTCTATGACTTAAATGATAGGCACTTTGAAAGCACATGAGAAGCGATTAAGCCTACGAGAAAAATATATCAATGAGGGTTCATTTTATGGAGAAAAGGTTGGTTCGAAAAGAGGAAACAAGAAAGATAATAAACGCCATGAGAAGACCAATAAATGGTCTGACTTATGTAAGAGAAAAAACCACAATGAGGTGGATTGTTGTATAAAGAAGAATGGAATTATTCCACAAAAAAATGTTGGAGAGAAAGCCATTAGCGTTTAGATTTCACAAGTATTTATTTAATGAAGATCATGTGATCAACATATGAAGATGTGGAGAGAAAGTAATCTCAAGTCGTTGAACTTTGATAAAAGTGTATCTTATCAAGAGATGATTTGGTTGGATAAAGTCTTATCGTGAGAGATCATGAGAGGTTTTAGGAACAAAATCATGAGCCTTTGCATCTATAAAAGGGATCTCAATCGTAAAACTAAAGATTACGAAGTTAGGGTATAAGTTTTAGAGATTTAGTGAATTGAGAGTTAGGTTATCGATTTAGTGAGACATTGATTTAGGTTGGCTTTTAGAGTAGTTTAATTCCAACAGAGATTTTTCCTTTTGTAGAAAAGTTAAATGTTAATAACTCGTATTTTTGTTTTTATTATTTGTGTATACAAATTGGCTTTTACAATCATAACTCAAACTTTGTTTCTTTTTAGCCTAAGGCTTGTTAGAATTCGACCATCTAACGCCCTATATTACTTTTTCTTTCATTTTGTCAATAATTAGATTGATAAATTCTAGTTTATGGTCTAAATTCTGATCGACGAAATCTACTTCCAAAGTTATCTTTTTTACTTAGAAGATATAGAACTCCTAATGCAAGAGTCATTAGCTAGATTATCTTAACTATTAGATTGAGAAGAAGTGATCGAGTTACGCTTTTTCTTCTTTTGTTGAATTGTTCTCTCTCGTTATTTTATACTGTTTTTTGTCTATTTCTTTTGTAAACATACAATGTGATATTGGTCCAAATGCTTACATTGATTGCAAGATACACAATGCAAACACTACTATGGTCTTGATTGGTAAGGTATATTATGGAGCATAATTGAGTATAATGTTCTTTTTAATGCTTTATTAAAAAAATATGATTAGCACTTAGCAAAGCATTAAACTCTCTAAGTTATCTATATCTCAATGCTCCTAAATAGAGTTTTTCCCAAACATAAAATTCTAAACATTATTAAAATACAATTTACCCTTATTAATTTATTTAATATTATGTGAATAATATAAAAAAAGTTATTATTTTTGGTCTAAGAAGTATTTCATTCAACCATAAAAGAGATACAACTTGAGCTCTGAAATACAAAACCTCCTAGGGCAAAGATAAATAACTTAAGTTTCAAGGCCCAACGGCCTAGATAGAGGTCTCCAAAACAAGCGAAAAAATATTTGGGTTCAGTAGGCCCATAAACAAAATAAACAAGATTTAGGCTCATTCCACAAACCCTAAGGTAGCTGACTCAATTAGGGTTTGTGAGACTAGGTTGCCGTTGCCAAGCATATTCTCATCGGATCCGGAAGAACTACACCACAAGGAGGGTGGAGAGTCTCGAGAGATACTTCTGCTTATAGTATCTTGGTAGTATTCATGACAAAGGGGTCCTCCGCGACTTGACAGATCTCCAGCTGTAGCGAGAGGACCTCGGTAGAAAAGCTTTGTCTGAGATTTTGATTCGGTTAAAGCCAGGCAAAAAAAAATAGAGTAGAGCTTTTGAAACCGAAAAAATTTTGGCAAAGATTAAAAATAAATTATGATGTCTAAGTTTGTAATTTTAAACCTAATTATTCACTATTGTTCCAATCATATATCATATAAATTTAGGATTTGAATAGTAGAGCATAATAGGAGGCTTTAACCCTATGCTCCTTAATGCTACAACTCTATACATTACCAATAAAGGTATATATACACGGGAAAACATTCAATAAAAATATAAACTCTCACTCATTTGCCAAATAAAATATAATTTTTTATATTTGACAAATTAGATACAAACATCCATTGAGCCTTACAGATACTCAGTACATATCATTTCCTCTCTCCTGCAGCACGCGTTCGCCCTAGCCACAAGAACCAGACCTGAGTTTGGTGACCGGCAGTCGGTGGCTCAGCCAGCATCGATGCCTCTCACCTTTTTCCTCTTGACCAGCGGTGAAGTTTATCTTCGGTGTATAGAATGAAGTGTTTAGAGAAAGTTTTTGCTGTGATTTTAGATCGATGTGTCTAGAGCTCCCTTGTTTCTCCTCCTCTATCCGGCAATGCTGAATGGTTATGCTCACGCTGGTCCGAACCACCGCTGAGGGTGATGCCGACTTCTTCTCTTCTAGACTTAGGTCTTCGGTGGTCCGGTGATGTGATCTTCTCTTCCGTTTTCATTTGCTTCTAGCCGGTTCGATTATCTCCATTTTTGGTCCTTTTAGTTGTGATTATGTTAAGTTTGGTTTTAATATGTGGTTATAGCTCTGATTAGGGGTTTTAGCTAGATCTCTGGTCTTGTTCTCGGTTTTGTTGCCATAGATTGATCGTCAGTTTTTCTCTGCGGTTCGAGCGGGCTTTGTGCACTATTGAGTTCAATTGCTTCTGTGTAGAGAAAAATTTTGCTCCTTGTCTATACGTTATAGACTAGTTCGAGGTCTTCTTTTATCAAGGGTTCTATCTAGGTATTAACAGATCGGCTATGTTTGGTTTTTGACTTCACCACATTCGGGAGTAGTGGCTTTATTTCTCGCCGGTGTAGTTCTCTGATCTTCATCCTTGCGGTACATTAATTTACCATAGGAGGATTTGTCATCGCTTTGGGGTTCGTTATGCTAGGTGGTGTCCTCACTCTTCGATTTTCTTTAGGGTAACAATTTCTTGAGTCTTTGTATTAGAGTCTAGCATTATCTTTCTAAGGGCTAGTCTTAAAAAGCTTCCCTCGTTTGGGGATGAGTTTCCCTTTTTTAGGCTCTAGATTTCAATATTTTATGCTGGCTTTATGTATTCCAACCTCGTGATCTTAGAACAGTACGTTCAATATATTTTCAGATGAAAAAACAGAAAGATACAAACATCCATTGATCTTACCAATTTTAAACTCATTTTAGTAGATTTTAACATATGTTTGATAGTCACTAATAAACGTATAACACTATAAAGTGACTATTAGTTATCCGTTGAAAAAACTAAAATATAAGTCAAATTCTTAAATATTTGTTTACGTTCTTCCGTGCTTCATGTCCTTGATTCTTTTCTTCTTCTTTGTCGACTACGACATAAAATCCACCTTATAATCTTTCTATAAAGCCGAAGCTTTGAGATAACTACTCTTCTTTAGTTGTTTCTCAAGTTGTTTATCCTCATCTTTCGACTATATACAAAGTTATAAAGTGGATTTCTAGCTTCAATCTAACACCAATAATAAGGACTATGTTATAGACTCATAGTCGGCAAAGAAGAATAGAAGGGTTGACAATGGTGTGAAATACTAAAGAACAAAGAAAAAGATAGAAAATTAGGGATTTGACATTTTTTTTATAACGGATAATTTTTTCTTTAGAAGTTTTTTAACGAATAGTTGATGATCAGCTAACAATGTTAAATGTTTGTTAAGAATTATTAGATAAAATTTGTCAGTAAATTAGTTGATTTGCGCTTAATTAAACTAAACATTATTATATGATGAGTTCGAAATCAACCCAACTGAAAAAATTTAGAGTTATTAATACCCGATAAAAAACAGAAGTCGAAGTTGACTAAAATGGAATTAAAATGGACAAGGTAAATTAAAATGCGAAATATTTATTGATCATTTCCTGTGTAAATATACCATCTTAATATGACCAATAATTTTAGAATGGTCACTCAAACACACAGAGGAAAACACTATTGGAGTAAAAAATATTTCTTAACTTAAACTCTTTTTATTGCTTAGCCTGTTAAAGCAGAGAATTCGACAAAACAGATTACTGATGTGCACACAGAACACTGTAAACACACGAAAAACTAGATTTATTCAAGTAGAA
>OVBA01001175.1:0-47960 GCA_900406435.1 Lepidium aucheri
CTCAGATAAATATATTAATAGGAGTATGTGTGGTTTTATATTAAATAATTTATCAAAAAATTTGCAATTGTTTTGTTTTTGTAGTCTAAATTCAAAATTTGGAAAAATATAATAACAACTATAAAACATATTTGTCATCAACTTCAATCATATGTGGATACAGAATTTGGAAAAATATAATTTCAATTGTAGTATGTAGAGATGTGAACGTCTGTAAATATAATTTAAATTATTTTAATATTATTTTGTTTTTATGAAAATACTAATCATGAAAGATCATTAAAATAATTTTAATTATAGAGGTTAAATTGTTTTAAATACTAAATTTAATGTCTATAGAATTTAATTTCAATATTCTTTATTTTATTTTCTTAAAGTAAATGAGTTTAGTGTCAATACTCACAACATTTCAATATCAAATCGAGACTAATACCTTTTTCTCATCTATATTGTTTGAAAATTTACTTTTTTTAAATAAAAATAATACATAATTAGAAGTATTGTTTAAAATATTATAGTTGTAACCACATATAGTAAACACATTTGTAATAAATTTTAATTTCTATATGTGGACACAAAAATTGGAAAATACATTCACAAATATAAAATAAATGTTTTCATATTAGATTTTTTAATTACATATGTTTTTAAAATGTTCAACATTAAATTAGTATATGTATCCTTAAATTTACTATTTGTTTTGAATTATGGTTAAAATTTATTATTATTATTATTATTTTAATTATGGTTTAAATTAAGAAATATTGAGTATATAATTTGTTTACAATTATGGTTTTGAAATTAGAGGTACAAAATTTATCATATATTTTTAATTATGGTTTAAAATTAATTGGTTTTAAAAGGTGGATTGCTGATGTAGATGATGATGTGGCTTCATGAGAAGAGATGATGATTCTACTTTATATATATATAGATACTCATTTGGGTATCTTAACTGATGAAGGTGTTCTTAATATCTTATTTAAGATATCCTCTCTCCTAAGTATCTTAAAAATAATACCTCCATTGTTCATGGTAGCAGCGAAAAAAAAATACTTCTCTCTCGAGAACTTTAGATCTAGGATTTGGATCCCTCTCTGACTCTGAAGATGGTGGCCGGTGGCTATCACAGCACCAGCGTCGTCTTCTCATCTGGTTCCGCTCTAGGTTGTACGGTGTGTTCGTCTCTTTGCCTTGCGTCGGTGTTTGGTTCTCGGTCTGGGTCTTCTCGCTGGGTTTGGTATGGTCGAATCTTTCCTTTGCCTAGATGTGGGTTTTGTTTGGGCTTGTTTTATGAGTTTAAGATTTTCTTCGTAATCTCTTTTGCCCCTTCTGGTTTAAAGCTTTGACTCTTAGATGTTTTAATTTTATCTTGGGTAGATTTGAAGTTTTAGTTTCGTCTATGTCTTAGATCAACGGGTTCTTGTGCATCTGTGCTTGCCGGATCTTTGGCTTAATACCTAAATCCTAATTTTAGGTTGGTTATGGTTAATAAGTGCTTGGATTGTGTTCTCTTGGGTTTTGTATCTTGCTGGTTGGTTATCTCTCTATGGTTGAGGCTTGTAACGATTTCTCCGGTGTCGATCATGAAACGTGCTTCTTCAAGTTTCGATTTTCTTCCGCGTAGAGGTTTGTATTTTGCTGCCTGTCTACACATTTAAGACTTGATCGAGGTCTGGTCATTCACTAAGTTTTCACTAAGGCGTTATGGTTGTTCGTTTCGATTTTGTCGTTTTTCCGGAAGATTCGTGGGTTTGGTTATGTTCTCCATCTCCTTCTTGCCGGTTTAGAAGCTTTTGTTCATTATTTTGAGAGGCATTCTTCATCAACTATGGGAGGTCTCTTTGTTCCGGTAGTTAGCTCTCAGGTTTCTTTGGGTATCTTCAATTTTGAGTTAACGTTCCCAGATTGTTTTCTCCCTTAGATGCAATGTATAAGTAATGTTGTGTTGTTCTTCTTTTGACATATAGTGCGGAGATTGTTGTCTCCCACTTATAACTATTAATTTGTAATTCTCATGTGTTTCCACACTTTATTTCAGACGAAAGAAAAAAAAATACATTACCAAGTATCTAACGAGTTGTTGCTTTGTCTATTAAAGTTAAAGCTAAAAACATAGTACAAAAATCATCATAATAGAAAAAAAATGTTTTTACAATTAAAAATAGTGGTTTTGATAAAACCAACACTTGGTAATGTATGTATTTTTCAGGAAAAAGAATTGAATCGACCCACCATGCTTAGCGAAGTCTTTATGAAGATTCATATTACATCTAATGGGATCTTTGTTGATATGATGGTGAAGAAGATGGTTGACAGTTATGAGCATAAACAAGAGCAAAATGTTGTCCCAAATGGATAGTATCGTGTAGTGTGACAGTACTACT
The DNA here is from genome assembly GCA_900406435.1 of Lepidium aucheri. NCBI lineage: Eukaryota > Viridiplantae > Streptophyta > Magnoliopsida > Brassicales > Brassicaceae > Lepidium > Lepidium aucheri. The sequence goes on from OVBA01001175.1 coordinate 2,388, forward strand.
AGAGTTGCCAAGCTTAGTCATGCCGAGAAAGGCAAGATTTTTCTTCAGGTATACTACTTGTTTCAATTGTTTACTATTTTTCTAATAATTTATAATTAATTATTAATTTAAATTTTGTAGTCTACTATCCATAACGGCCAAGGCTACGAGTACGAGTTCGGGAGTCTCCGCCAAAGCTATGGTTCTTCCAAGAGTAAGAGGATTGCATCTTCTAGCTCAAATATGTTTTTAAACATTCAGAATCAGTTTGATTACAGAACATAACAGACTTTCTTTAGATAGCAGATTTTGGTCAACTACATGGAGAAAAAAAACCTGACTTTCACTGCTTATCTCGATTCTCACCTTCCTTCTCGGACAAACGAGGGTCCATCATCTGCTTACGGACCAAGCGACTCGAGAAATAAATTTTGAGCATTTTTAAACAATTTTCCATGTTTTCTTTGTTTTGAACAATTTTATTTTTCTTTTCAAATAATTTTATGTTTTGAACAGTTTTAATATATATTTCTAACAGTTTAATTAATATATTTTTAAATTAATAACACAATTTTGTATATTTAATATTATATATATATACTAGGATTATACCCACGTTATAATGCGGGATTTGATTGTTTTTCAAATTTTATTCATTTAGGTTGTTAAACCCGTGCTGATTTTTTTGAAATGTTGTTTTCGAGATATTGATTCAATAACTATAATCCGAACCAAAATTGATTTGTATTAGACGAACCATCTCACAAAATACTCACATAAGTCCTAAATCTATATATCCAAAAACTAAGCATAAACCCGAATCAAAGCCAAATCAAGAACCAAATTTTAGCTTTCTAAAGTTTTTTTATTATTATTGTTTTTAATTTTAAAATTTTATATAAAAAGACCTCTAAACTCGAACTCGATGTATACCTAACCGAAAATATCCAAAAAATAAAAATATATGAGTAAGTTTTAAATCAAAAGAACCAAAATACCAAATTAGAAGAACCGAACCCAAAAAAATACCATAAATGGGTCTTAAATCTATGTACCCTGAAAACCGAGTCTAAACCCGATCCTGAACCAAATCAAGAACCAAATTTGTAACCCGTATATTTATATTCATTTTATTTTTTTGTTTTTTTGTTTTTTAAAATTTTTTATTAGTTTTAAATTTTTTTATATAAATCTGTAACAAAATCTCTTTAGACCTATTTTTAAGGGTTGTTACAAACTATATGTTAATTTTATTCTAAGGTTTATAACACGGTCAAAATGAAAGTGTCTCCCGCTTTAATATATAAGACTAAGATTATACACGAGTTATAACGCGGGATTTGATTATTTTTTCAAAACTTATTCATTAATGTTGTTGGACCCATAATGAAATTTTAGAATATTGTTTTTGAGATATTGTTTTAAAGACCTGTAAGCCAAACCAAAATGGATATGTATTAGAGAAACTGAACTCGACAAAATACCCAAATAAATCCGAAATTTATATACCCAAAAAACTGAACACGAATCGAACCAAATCAAGAACTAAATTTAGCTTTTTAGAGTTCTTTTATTATTGTTGTTTTTAATTTTGAAATTTTATATAAATATACCTATGAATCCGAACTTGATATATAGTGAACCAAACCATATCCAAAAAATAAAAATATCTGAGGAAATTTTAAATCAAAAGAACCTAAATACCGAATTAGAGAAACTGAACCCGATAAAATACCAGAATGGATCCTAAATCTATGTATCCAGAAAACCAAATCCAAACCTGAACCACAAACGAATTTGTAACCGATATATTTTTATTAATTTTAGATTTTGTTTTATTTTTCTATTAAATATTTATTAGTTTTGAATTGTTATATACTCATCATCTTATGCCTATTTTAAAGGTTTGTTATGTACTTAGGTTAAATTAATCCTAAAGTTTATATGAAACTGTCTTCCGCTTTGATATATAATATACTTTGCAACTAATTTGCAACTACAAAATTTTGCGACTAGTTTATAACTACAAGTTTTGCTAGTAATTTGCAACTACATGTACTTGCCACTAATTTGCCACTAACATGGTTAGCGCCTAATTTGCAACTACATTATTTTTACACTACAAGAAAACAACCCTAAAACCCACGGTAAAACCTATGGCTTTTTTTTCGTCGGTTTCAAAATCGACGAGAAATGACAGAAGTTGACCGCGAAATAGAAATCTGTAGCTTGTCGTGGGTTCATAAATCTGTCGGCGCCCGTCGATCAAAGAACCTACGGAAACCGATGGAATTTACATTTCCATAGAATTTTGTGGGTTTTAATCCATGGAAACCGACGGGATGGGAAAAAATAAAAAAAATTGTCTATCGATTCCCGTCGGTTAAGGAACCTACAGAAACAAACGACATTAAAAAATAATAAAAAAAAATCGTCTATTGGTTCCCGTCGGTTAAGGACCCAGGGAAGCCGACAGTTATTTATTCTGCGTCGGTTACGGTGGATTTTGGAACCCATGGAAACCGACGGTGGCATTTAAAAAAAATTATATAAAAATTGTCTATCGGTGTCCGTCGGTTAAGGACTGAGGGAAGCCGACGGTTATTTATTCTGCGTCGGTTACGTTGGGTTTTGGAACCCATAGAAACCGACGGTGGGGTTTTTAAAAAAACATATATAAAAACATTCTACCGTTGTCCGTAGGTTACGTAACCTACAGAAACCAATGGCCTTTACTTATCCATAGGCTTTCGTAGGTTAATTAAATAAATAATTTAATTAATTATATATCTCGTGGGTTTCTGTCGGTTGTAAAAGTCGACGAAAACCGACAGAAATGGTAGTTTCAACATATTTTTTTGGCACATAAACTGTATATAACCGATTCTGACTGATTGTCGTGGGATTCCATCGGTTTAGTGACTTATATAACCCCAAATTGAGTTTCTTTACTTTGCATACTAACCTAAATTCTGAAAAAAAAAATGTCACACTCAAATTTTTGGGCTTGGTTGGATGGACCGCAAATGGATGAAACCACTGGAGAATTGACGGAAGAGTATGCAGAAGGGTAGAAAGATTTTATGGAGTTTGTGGCATATCAAAGTTTACTGCTCGAAACGGGTAAGATGTACTGTTTGTGTATTAAATGCCAGAATATGAAGTATATCAATGTTAAGAATGTCTGTAGTCATATTTACCGTATGGGTATTTGTCCAACTTATAAAATTTGGTATTTTCATGGGGAAAATGACTCAAATGTTAACTTTGTGAGTGGAAGTGGAGGTGGTAATCACAGTGTTAGTGATGATTTAGGAAACATGGTAGATGAAGAAATAGATGTTAATGTGGGAACTAGCGATATAGGTAGTTTAGATGGTGGCAGTAGAGACCCGGTAGGAAATAACGATAGTACAATCCAAATGGTTGATGATGCATATAGGAAGGATATTCCGGTTTTCACTAAAGCTACGAATAGGAGTGAAGAACCAAATGTCGAAGCTCGAAATTTTTTTAGTATGTTAGATGCAGAGAAGAAGTCGTTGTATTTTGGTTGCAGCAATGATTATTCATCATTGTCGACAGCTGCTGAACTTATGAATATGAAAACGGATTGTCATTTATCAGAGAGCACGATGGACAGGATCACTTCTTATACGCAAAAACTTATGCCGCGCGCTAACTCCCATGCTACAACGTATAACGATATTCAGAAATTGGTAAGCGGCCTTGGATTACCATATGACATGATAAATGTTTGCGAAGACAATTGTATGATCTTCTGGGGAAAGGATGTGAACGAGATCCATTGTCGGTTTTGCAGAAACCTCGCTCCGAGGATACACGTGGGAGGAATCGGGTTCCATACAAGAGGATGTGGTATTTGCCATTAGCTGACAGACTTAAGAGGTTATATCAGTCAGATCGCACAGTGGGACCAATGAGATGGCATGTGGAACACAATTCAGGTGGTCAAATTCTTCACCCGTCATACGCAGTCGCATGGAGACTTTTCCTATCAGTTTATCCAGATTTTGCAACCGAATCGAGGGATGTATATCTTGGTCTTTCCAGTGATGGATTTAATCCATTTGGGAAACACAAGAGACCGTATTCTGTTTGGCCGGTGATTGTAACACCTTATAAATCTGCCACCCGCGTTGTGTATGAAATCAGAGTTCTTTTTTTTATCTATTCTAGTACCTGGGCCTGATCATCCCCGTAGATCATTGGATGTATTTTTGCAACCGCTTATTGCAGAATTAAATGAGCTCTGGGAGAATGGCACTACTGCTTATGTTATTTCTTCTGCGCAAAATTTCCAGATGAAAGTGGTAGTAATGTGGACTATTAGTGATTTTCCAGCTTATGGTATGCTATAAGGTTGGTCCACACACAGGAGATTAGCGTGTCCTATATATCAAGATAACACTGAAGCATTCCAGCTTAAGCATGGAAGGAAGACATCATGGTTTGATTGTCGTAGACATTTTCTTCCTTTGGATCATCCATACCGGCATAGTAGATCATTATTTACTAAAAACAAAAAAGTGTTGTATGGTCCACCGCAAGAACCAAATGGCTCAGAAATTTTAATGCAGTTTAGAGATTTTGATGTAGAGTCAACAACGAGTTGCGGAGGAAATGGACATTACCCTATCGGTGGTGCAGGGGAGTATCAAAACTGGCATAAAAAGAGTATATTCTAGGAATTGTCGTACTGGAAGGATCACCTCCTTTGTCATTGTTTAGATGTCATGCACACTGAGAAGAACTTTTTCGATAATTCTATCAACACAATTATGAACGTTAAAAGGGAAAACAAAATATAATCTCAAATCAAGGTTGGATTTACCAGATATATGCGATAGAAAGCCACTTCATATACGTGGCAACAGCACAGTTGGCCCTGTACCGATATTCAGATTGAGTAATGAAAAAAAGTTGGCCCTATACGAGATATATGCGATAGTTGCGCAATGTATAAATGAAGAAATAGACATTTTTGCTTCTTTATACTTTCTAGCAAATATTCAGACAAATTTACGATGACCTTCAAGAAATGATGATGGTGGAGAGAAGCCTAATTATCTAACGTATGTGCCAGATAGATTTGCACAAATTGGTCGGCTTGGTCGAAAACCAGTGAGAAGAACATTTACTCCAGAAGAGCTTAAACATTTGCATATGTATATTGCAAACAATTGCCCAGATTTAGGGGAATTCGAGAGGTTAGTAGTATTTCCACTCACATATGCTTTCAATGAAGTTGTTAGTAATTTCTATTGTAAACATTTTTGTTCCAGAATTTACTTAGCCCAAGTTCGCGCTGCGTATCCAACTTACAATGAAGAACAAATACAGAAGATAAAAGAGGACGAGTACACGAACTGGTTAAGATATTATGTATGTAATATTTCTTTTTGATAAAATTTTGGAAAACAGTGCATCTATTCAGGTAAAAGTATTAACATTTCAAAATAAATACCTCAGGTCACACAAGCCACATCATTAGGAAAATCTTTCCCCACATGGTTGGAGGATTTCCTCAATGGTCCTTTGCTAATCGCCAAATCATTTCCAATGTACTTCACTCGGGGTTATGGATTCAAGATTGCGAGGCCAGGAAAGAGAAGACCTACAAGTGACAACAGAATATCTTCTACCTTGAGCACTATGGTTTATTATGGTGTTCTGAAAGAAATTCTGGAGGTCCATTACCCGAGGTTGCTAGACTTAAAGTATATTGTCTTCTACTATGATTGATACAATCCGTTTCTCGGAGTCGGTGTACGGGTTGATGAATTTGTGGTTACTTGTGATGAAGAAAACAATATCTGATTACTAATTACGGTTGACGGCTATATATATTTGTACTGTCCAGACATTTTTAGTTTGATATATTGTAAGGTTTTCATATTTATGAACCGTTTAATGTCAAACATTATTACTTGTTTAAAAAAAATAGATTATTTAGGAAAAATCTGACATTTTTAACTAAACATAAAACATATACATTAAATTACAACATATTGAACTGAAAGGAAAGTGCAACACATACTATTGAACAAACAGAAGCAAAGCATTTAGTAAGACATACAAACAGCTAAAGAGCTTAACACATGTTGCCAATATGCCAACAGAATGATAATGCAAAACAGTGCTTGCAAACAGTATGAATGCCCGGGTGATCAAATTGACAGGCTGGTGTGTCCGACAAAGTCCCCCACCTAAGCAATCCACGATACAGACCCCTTTCCGGGTTGCTCATAGCTTGTATCTGGTCACAGACTTGATATCCAATGTAGCTTGCCTCTTCTATGTTGGGGACGTGTTCAAGAAATGACTCGAACACAGGTTTACCCACAGCTTTGTTACCATCGATGCATAGAAATACTGCACAAGCAAAACGTGCATACAATAGATAGGGTGCATCATTGATTAGGTAATTAATACCTATTTGTGAAGGACCCATAATTTCAAGGATTCTTAAACCAACAACGTACTGCGCGATTATGTTACCAACATCAAGACAACGCCTGAGGAATGGTTCGTACGGTGATCCTAGAGCACCAAGTTTTGGGATGCATATGAACTCATCAATGTCGACATGGCGTAGCACTTTTGCAGAGTACACCATGTTTTTAAAATCAGGACCAGCGAATATAAAACTCTTTAACTCCCTAAACCCATGTTCACCAACTCGATGAACAATGTCAGAAATTATATATAGTGAAGGAAACTCATAATGTTTGTAGTGTTTTTGATATTACAACAAGGTAGAAATGATCATTATTTATAGGGAAAAAAACCGTAGGATTCCGTAGGTTTCAAAACCTACGGAAACTGATGGCTTTCAGTACACGTGGGTTTCCGTAGGATTTAAAACCTATGGAAACCTACAGATCAGGAGTAAGTAATCTCAGCCACGGAAATGACTCATCATATCAAAGCAGAAGTGTATCAGTTGCCAAAGACAGGATGTCTAATACTTTATCTGGTCATTTCAAGTCAGAAAACAAATGGCTGTGGGTTTCCGTAGGATCAAGAACCGATGCTAAAGTTGTCGGTTCCCGTCGGCTTTAAAAACCTACGGAAACTGATGGCATGCATCAACCGTGGGTTTCCATAGGTTTTAAAACCTACGTAAACCGATAGCTTTCAGTAACTGTGGGTTTCTGTAGGCTTTAAAACCTACGTAAACCGATGGCTTTCAGTAACCGTGGGTTTCCGTAAGCTTTAAAACCTACAGAAATCAACGGATCACAAGTGAGTTATCTCAGCCGCATAATTTACTCGTCATATCAAGGCAGAAGTGTATCAGCTGCCAAAGATCATTGTCTAATACTTTATCTGGTCATTTCAAGTCAGAAAACAAATGGTCGTGGGTTTCCATCGGTTCAGGAACCGATGGAAAACGATCGTATGCTAAAACCATCGGTTCCTGTTGGCTTTAAGAACCTACGGAAACCGATGGCATGCAGCAACTGTGAGTTTCCATAGGTTTTAAAACCTACGGATACCGATGACATGCAACAACCGTGGGTTTCCATTGGTTTTAAAACCTACAAAAACCAATGGCTTTCAGTAACCGTGGGTTTCCGTATACCTACGAAAACCAACAACCTCTACTTCTACTATAAATAAGTGAGTCTTATTGTTAGATTGACACACAAATAAGAATAACAATGTGTTTCCTACCTTATGAAATAGTTCACGATATTGTTCGTTGTGTAGGAAAAGAAGGATTTTGAGAGTTAAAAGGTTTTATATCCGCTGGTCGCACTTTACAAAGAATGGTTTATTCAGAGGAAGTGATGCATGATGTGGATGTTATTGAGTACATTTTCAACACCCACCTTGGTGAACCGTCCTCACCGTTCCGTCCATTTTTTGAATGATGCAGAAATGCTAGGAATATTACTGCTCAATATGTGATCGAGTTATGAATCCTTACAACAACTGGACCATCACAAGAAGGTATTAGTTTTCTACTAAATGCGACACCACATCTTCTCTATGCATGTTTTGCAGCTGTTGCATTTCTCTGCCTATGTGGTAACAAAGATGTGGGACTACCAGTCTTCGATTCATTTCTTCAGATGGTTCCTAATATTTATGAAGCAACGAGAACTGCATACTGAGTTTGTGACCATATATAAGATATAGCGATTTTGGGTAGTCATCTTTATCGAGGGAGGATCAGCTTTATAGAGAATCCATACAAGCATATGGATTTAATCATTGGGGCGGATGTACTGTTTGCCACCACTGCTTTGGGTTGTCCGCCACTTGGATGATAATAGATCTGATTTAGTTTATTTATGTATTCATCTGTTGTTATTTTATTTATGATGTTTAAAAATGTCTTAGAATTGTTTGTTTAAAAATAATGTTATGTTAAATAATCTAAGATAATGTTTTAATATATTGTAATGTCATGTAAAGTACCTTCTAATGTTTTATAATTTTAGTTCTGATATTTAAAAACTCTAAGCTTACTAATTTATTTTGAGCTACCATTTATTTACACAAAATATTATTATGTATAATCGAGTTTATCAATCTTCTTAACAAAATTCAACGGATGAATCAGTCACAAAAAAATGCAAGTTAAGTTGGATCAATCTTTGTAATGTATTCTTAAAATATATGGACACAATTTATAGTTATATTGACAACAATTCATTAAAGGTTATTGCAGTTATAATATAAAATACTGACCCAAAAAAAAATTGTATAACCCATCAGTTTCCGTCGGGTTTGAACCGACGGAAACCAACGGCCATTTAGGGTTTTCGGTTCAACATAACCGACCAAAACCAACGAGGTGTTATTAAAACTGATGGGAACCAACAAAACCCATGGCCATGTACTTTATCTTCTCCGCAAAAGCTCTTTTTCTCCTCCAAAATTCAGCTGCTCAAGGAGACAAAAAATCTCAAAATTTTGCCGGTTTCACTCCTATCTCGTCGCCGACCTTCACTATGTGAGTTACAACCCTTTTCCTTGTGTTTTATCATTACATTGGTAATTTTTAGGATTTAGAAATAAAATTTGAAAACCTCACAATTAGATCCGATTTTAGGTTGTTAGAAACGGTTTAGGTTGTAGATTTAAGGTTAGAGTTGTTTTGGCATCGATTTGTAGGAGAAATCCGTGAAGATTTTGAGTAATCCATGAATTTCCGTCCAAAAATTTTTTTTTTATGAAGAACAGTTTTTTTCTATGAAGAACATTTTTTTTTACAAAGAACATGTTTTTTTATGAAGAACACGTTTTTTAACATATTTTTTTTAATAACATGGTTTGTTTTTGGTTTAAAGAACATATTATTTTAACAATGCATCGTTTATCTAAGTTTGATATTCCATACTTAGTTTTAGATTTTTCAACAAATTATTAAGAATACATATGCAAGTTATATATTATTTCAATATAATTTTGATAAAAATTGCAAATATAAAAATATTACATATTTATTTTTAGCATTCAATTTTCAATTTTTGTGAATAATATATTTGAATGAGAAATTTAAATTATATACTCTAAATTATATAAGTTAAATTATACAAATTATTTTAGTATTGCGTTTATACTGAAATTTTTTGTTTTTTAGGACATTACTTATGATGGATTTCAACAATCTCGAGGTCGGCGATCGTCTGCTTTGGATAGGACTCCGAGTCCAGATCGCACTCCGCCGCCCCACGTCCCTGAGATGCAGCCCGGGCCATCGTATGGCCCTTCACCGATTAATATAACATTGGCTGAGATTATGGGTATGTCGGGGCGTGACCATCTTAAGTTCCTCGATCCTACGATGGAGACTCCTGCCTCAACATGGTTAGTGTATCAAAATTTTATAATTATTTTAATTCCTATTGTATACATATACTTTAAATTTACATTTTTTTAAGGTTTCGGATCGAGGGTGAGATTGTTACGTTGGTGAAGCATATGATACAGCAGCAGCTCGATTTTGCATATCCAACATACAACAAATTTCCATTACAGCTGAAGAAGCAGTGGTTCAAAACTTTTGCGGTAAGTTTATATTTTAGTATTCTACATTTATTTTAATTTCAAATTTGCTATTTAATAAATTTAATGAAATTCTCAGCAACTTTTCAACTGGGACGTCCAACACACGCCACCTGTTTGGAAGAAGTTTGAGGAACAGTGCAATATCTCCTACAGCAACCACGTGTACGGTTGGAAGACTGCATGAGAGAGATCCGAACACGAAACCGTTCTCGGAGTTCGTAGAGTACTGGACTTCTCCAGCGACTCATAAGATCTCCGAATGCAACACGAAAAATAGGCGCGGTGGAAAAGATGTGACTGTCCCGACTCCCGGTACTCACACTGCCAGATACCATACATTTGAGCGTGTGGAACGAGATATGGTAAAGTTAATTTTTTAAAATAATTTTGTGTGATTTTCTCATGTAAATTTAACGTTTACTTGGCTTTTTCTAGACTGTGAAGAACGGATGCATACCGGATTGGCTAAACCTTATGAAGGGCTGTCATACAGGGAACAAATCCGGCAAGATCGAGAACCCCAAAGTACAGGACGTGGTGGAGAGGGTCGAGCATAGGAAGGAAGAGCTCGAATCGCAGATGAGTCAGGATTGAGTCGAGCCATCAACTCCTCTATCTCGGGATCGCATCAACCAGATCGTAGTTGAGGTATTAATTAAATTCAATTATATAATTTCCCCACATTTAAAATATTTTATTTGAAGTAATTATTTATTTAATTATTTCGTAGGAAACTCCTTGCAATAAGGGACGCCGACTTGGACTCGGTAAGCTCGTGACAGCAGATGAAATGCCTGCGAGTGTTGATCTCACACAAGGATTTAGTCTAAGCCAGTGCGAGCGGCAAGAGCTGGTCAGCCTGAGGGAGACCCAAGACGATATGTCTAGGGAACTCCAAGACACGAAAGAAAGGACGGCCAAGGCTGAAGAACAAATAGCCTACCTTATGTGCCTATTCAACGCTCCGAGGAGTTTACCTGACGACAGCGAGACCCAAAATTCGGCAGGCGTTTAGATTATGTATTATGTATAATTTTAAATATGTTTTTCGTACAATTGTCAATATTCCTAAATTTTATTTTAATATAATTTTTAAAAAACATTTTAAGTTTCATATTAATTATTTTATATAACAAAATAAAATTAAAAATAAATTCATTTTAATATAAATTTGAAATTTATTTTTGAAAAAAATTCTTTAAAAACCTACGAAAACCGACGGCACAGAGCCGACGGCAACCGACGGAACTTGATCGACGGCAACTGACAGAAATAGGCCGACAACAACCAACGGGCCTAGGCCGACGGCAACCAATGGATCTAGGCTGACGGCATCCGACGGGCCTTGGCCGATGGCATTCGACGGGACTAAACCGACGACAACCGACAAAAATAGGCCAAAGGCAACCGACAGGCTAAGGCCGAGGGCAATCAACGGGCCTAGACCGACTACAACCAACGAGCCTTGGCCGACGGCATTCGACGGGAATAATCTGACGACACTCCACAGGTACACGCCGACGGCTCGAAACCGACGACAATTAACGGGCTATAATTGACGGTGATCGACGGTATTTTTTTAATGGCAACCGACGGGAACATTGTCGACTGCAACTGACGGAAGCAAACCGACGGGCAGCTGATGACTTCAACCGGTCGGTTGCTGTCGGTTCAGCCGATGACCACCCACGGGAAGACCATTTTCCGACGAAACCGAGTCGAGCAACTGTTTCTGTCGCTTGCGGTCAGTTTGGCTTTATAACCGATGGAAACCGATGGGATTGACCGTCGATTTCGGGTATGTTTTCTTATAATGTTAATAGGATTAGTGTAAAAGTTAGTCTTAAAATTTGCGACTAATTTGAATCTGTGTTCTCAATATTTGCAACTACCTCTTACATAATCGCAAATTTTTGACCAATACATGTAGCTGCAAATAAGTTCGCAAATTTTTGACCAATACATGTAGCTGCAAATAAGTCGTTTTTTTGCAACTAATTTGCTACTATGAAATATTGTGAGTACATCTCATTATCGCAAAGTAGTGGCAAATTGGTGATTTGAAACTACTTTACTACTACAATTTTAGTGGCAAATAGACTTGTTTTCTTGTAGTTTAATTTTTAGAATGAAAAAAAAAAAATGGCAAATGCATTGGAAGTTCAATACCTTTAGAGAAATTTAAATGACATAAGTGGTAACAACTGATATTTAAAACAAAAGAAATTAAAAAGATGAAAAAAAAAATAGAAAATATCTTACTACTATATTTCACTAACTAAATTTGCTTAAAAAAGATTAAAAATATCCAAAAATGTGCCTCAATTGCCAAAGCCAATCACAGAAAGACAAAGTAAAGTAAAACATTATTTCTATAAGGGTGATCGGTTTAATTTCACCCCTAAATTTTCGTATAACTATGAATGTACCTAAACATTGAGGAGTTTGTTAATTGCACACAAAACTAAAATTAAAACTCTAATTCCACCCGAACTATCACATATAGTACCAGGAACACCCAATTGCCTCTCTTTTTAGTTGCACACAAAATCATAGTTAAAAATCTAATTTCACTCGAACTAATATACACAGCATCAAATACACCCAAATGATCATTATAGTCTTTTTTGTCAAATATAGCCATTTCAGGTCGAGTTTTGTCGGGTTTTCGGTTCCATTGGTTTAAGACTCATTCGAATATTTTTAATTTTTGGATCGGGTTCAGTTCGATTTTAGATCGGGTCTGAATTCAGTATTTTTATTTATTTTCATAACAATTCAAAATAAAAATCGGGTAAGATTAGATTTTTAATTTTAATTTTGTGTGCAATTAAGAAGAGTGACAAATTTTAGGTGTTTCTAGTACTATGTATGAGACTTCGGGTGGAATTAGAGTTTTAATTTTAGTTTTATGTGTAATTAACAAGCGACTCAATGTTTAGGTACATTCATAGTTATATGAAAGTTTTGGAGTGGAATTAGACCGACTACCCATTCTATAATTTATTAGAAAGGAATGGACATGTGATAGAAAAGAAAAGAGAAAATAATTTTTAAAAATTTATATAATTAGTTTTTTTCAATATTGGGCCACAACTAACCGGTTCATTAGTCAAGTTTCTACATAATGTAAGTAGTAAAATTCGATCCTTAAATATGCAAATGCGCATACTAAAACCTACCTACATATCATTAGTTTCTAATATGTCCAAATGTAAATATATTGCATACACTGAATTGAATAATGACCTGTAAAATTATCATTGACTGTTTAATTAAGAATAAAAAATTTTGTGTCCACTTATAGTTACTGATATTAGGAAGAGAAAAAAAAAGCTTTTGTCAAATTTATTCCATATGTATATAATTTAATTATTTAAACTGCAATAAAAGATTTTAACCTTTTGTGGTTCCATATCTATGATATAAGTGTGACACTTTAAAATAAGAGACAAAATACATTTTTTATTAATTATTTTGTAACCGTTACTAAAAAAAATATATGGTTTCTTTTGGTAGGGAAAAAATGCTTTTAGAGAAATAATTAAGTTCTCCCATTTAGTGACGAAAAAAAAAAAAAAAAAGTTCTCCCATTTATTATCTTAACATAATATTTTAAAAACTCTGACCAAGATATGTGTATAAAAGAAACTGATTAGATACTGAAACAACACATCTCAATAAAACTTTTCTTATCCACTTTCTACATTCTCCAAAGTTATTGACGACTATGTCAATTCTCAGTGTTGAAAAACATCATGCTTTTTATGCCCAAGAGAGAGAGATCTTCTCTAAACTAGTCCTAAAATTCTCAAGACCTCTAGCTGAATCACTTCTTGTCATGGCTACATGGCTTTGGTTTGAAGACTTTGGCTTTGGAAACATCTTCTCAGTCATCAAGGTTTCAAACGATCGACTACTTATGGATCTCGCTAATGAAGCTATGTTTTGCCTCAAATGCCTTGAAAACCCCAAGCCTCCAGAAGATGATGATGATGATGCCGATGATGATAGAATCCCTCTCACCTCAAGGTTCATGACTAAAAACATATCTTTTATAATTCTTTACCAACATCGATACACTGCCATTACAGGAATTAAGAGCTTCTTAACTACTGTATGTTCTCGAATTTTCTGCGACATCATTCAACAAGTTCTTCCATCTTCTTCTTCTTCGTCATCTTCCGAGCATTTTCATCAGCCTCTCATCATCCCTGGTTTCCCTCATCCAGTTTTTGGCAACGTTAATGTGATGCCTTACATTGTTGGTAGAAACAACTATCCTATTAATGGTCTTTGGAGCTGGAACGCTCAATGCACCGCGACAGTGAAAGACCGAACCTTGTTTTTAACGTTTTCTCGTGGGTTTCCTGTTTCTATAACGGAGGTGAGACAACTCTTTACTTATGTGTTTGGAGAAAAATGTATTGAAGAAGTTTTCATGCAAGGGAACGATCCCAATGCACAGGAACAATCTCTATACGCAAGGCTTGTCGTTGACTCGGTTGCTACTGTGGATCTCATACTTTTTGGCAAGGTGAAACAAAAGTATCGGATCAACGGAAAACACATTTGGGCTCGGAAATTCGAAAACAGGGATTTACTTAAAGGATAAACTAAGCTGATTTGGTCTAGTAGTGTTAAAGGTTCATGCTGATTGTCTTTACTGCGAATCCGAACATTTTTTCGCTTTTGTTTCTTCTCTGGTGTAGTTCAAACATTTTCGGTTTAAAGAGTATATGATTTCACTTAAACAACCAATTTACTTCATATCTTTTGCAAAACTAGTGGTCATTAGTACATTTATATGCATGAACATACTTTTGTGTTTTCACAAAACACTTAGATCATCTTTTAGATAACGTTTGAGTAGATTTTGATTAAATGATAATGAACCACAATTTCTATGGAATTTTAGTAATGAGTTCCATGATAACTAGTTGTTAAAATATTGGATTTCATGAAAATAACAAAAGAGTAAAATCTTCTCTAACGATTTATACAACGGAATTCACTGAAAATATTATAACTAAATTGATTTATCACAACGGAATTCCGTTGTACAAGTGGCTTCCAACTAAATCGTACATCGGAATTCTATAGTACAATTGATTTATAACTAAATCGTACGACATAATTCTATAATACAAGTAATTTCTAACTAAATCGTACAACGAAATTCTGTAGTACATTTGATTTCTAACTAAATCATACGACGAAATTCTATAGTACAATTGATTTCTAATTAAATCGTACGCCAGAATTCTGTAGTACAACTGATTTCTAACTAAATGGTACGACAAAATTATGTAGTACAATTGATTTCTAACTAAATCGTACGACAAAATTCTGTAGTACAATTGATTTCTAACTAAATCGTACGACAAAATTCTATAATACAATTGATTTCTAACTAAATCGTACAACAGAATTTTGTAGTACAATTGATTTCTAACTAAATTGTACAATGGAATTCGGTATGACAATTGATTTCTAACTGAATCGTACAAAAAATATCATATTCAATTAATTTTCTTATACCTAATTACATGATTACTAGCTTAATTATTTAATAGAAATTTAATATAATATATTTAAATTAACATATAGAAAATATAATTTATATATACTGAAAATTTGTAATATTAGTTAAAGTTAACTAATTCTGATTATTTTGTTATAAAATTTTATCCAAAAACTAAACCTAAAGGAATAAAACATCATCTCAATGTTTTCTAAAATTTAGGTCTGAGTAACCCAAACCAAACTCAAATAAATAAGGCCGAAATTTATTACGACCACTCTCAAGCCTCTAACAATATTATGTGGGATAAATGTGACTCCATAAAATTAAACTCAGGTGAGGAAAATAATAGAGGTGACGGGTTTTTTTTGTCAACGGCAATATCAATATGGGTCACAAAGGTCGGTCCATTAGCCAAATTTCTACATAAATTTCGTAAGCAGTAAGACTCAATCTTTGGTTGTGTATATGCGCATGTTTTAGTGGACTTACCACCAGTCATTGGACTAAAGACCACTTGGATAAAAGTGACGGTTAACTAAACATATTTCTCCTTTTTTTTCCGGTTTCCTATCAATGTTTAAAGATTTAAATCAGTTTTATTAGATAAAAAAATTCTACTTTATGGGTAGTAAACAAGACAAAAGCCATAAAATTAAAATCCATGGATAATAACTGCAAAGAGACAAAATTTAAATGTTGACGTAACTGAAAAACAATTACACAAAACAAAAAGAAGGAAACGTGAAACATAACACCTCTTCCCAATTGCCACTCTACGAGAGCTTCCCCATCACCAAGCCGCATGAAGAGTCTTTTCCCTGTCTTACGTTTTCCCGGGACGTGATCCGCAGTCCAAGGCCGGTCATGACTACATCGGCCGAGTCAGAGCTTCCTTGTGACGTATCCTACGAACTTGAATGGTGATGCAAAACGGGACGGATCACGTTGAAATGTTGAAAAAGTCACCAAAATGCAATTTGCCGGATGGACCAAGGGAAATAATGCAATAGTGAAATTAATATTAATATTTAATATTACTAATAATATTAATATTTAATGCAATAGTGAAAAATTATTTAATATTAATATTTTTTGCTCTGTAATTTTGTCTCGCGAATAATAGTGATGGATCCTTGAACTCCCTTCGGCTCTCTCATCCATTTCCTGCGTCCAACAGCCCCTTCAACAATAGGTATAGCGATCTCTGCTTTAGTTCGGGATTTAATTGTAAATGAAGAATGGAACTTCCCTCCTTCAAGATCAGATCGGTTCATGGAAGTTATAACTTATGCCACAACGATCCAACCGTCTAATCAGAGTGACTTCCCAATCTGGATGATTAATGAGAAAAGAATAAAATCATTCAACTTTAGGGAGGTTTGGAATAGCATAAGGCCAGCTCGCCAACTCGTCTCATGGGATTCGTTAGTATGACACTCTGACACTATTCCAAAACATGCTACAACATCATGGTTGTTTTGTCTTAACAGAAATCCAACGATGATGAGATTAGCAAATTGGGGAATCGATGTTGAGACCACATGTCTTCTTTGTGGCCTACAACATGAGGACAGAAACCACCTGTTTTTTGAATGTCAATACTCTCAGACAGTTTGGACTACACTCACTATCAGCATAGGACACAGCTCTTCTCCATCAAACTGGGACCAAATCGAAAGTTGGATTCACTCAATTGCAACTTATCCAAGCCACATTTACATAGCCACAATTCAAGCTTGGCAAGCTTGTATTTACGAAATTTGGAAAGAACGAAATCAGAGATTTCATATGGGTACTACTTTAATCCCTTCTACAATCATACACAAGGTAACGAGACTCCTCAAGAACAAAGCAATTGTCATGGCTCTCAATGGACACTCAAAGGCGGACCAGATCCTTCAAATTTAGTCGTTCTGATCAATCCTCATTCCAGTCTTTGGCTTCTTATCCAAATCAACTTTTTGATCTAGGCTCTCTCCCCTTACTCTGTTTTATTTCTCTAACCTATTTTTGATTTCTTGTAAAACTCTTTCTAATTTTATGTAAATCCTTTAACAAAAAAAAAGAATAATAGTGATGGATCCACATATTAGGTGCGGTTCAGTGCAGTACTTCTGTTTTAAGTAATTTTTCTTCTAAACAATACTTTATTGTCATTCATATTTAAAATTGTAAACACTAAACAGTAACAACCCTAAGAGAATAATAATACTTGTTTAGGTGTGGTTTATTTCATCTATTGATGCGATCCATTTCCTATCATTATTATAAAAATATTATTTCAAACAACTTATATATAGTTTATTTATGTGCATTAATTTACATAGGTAAATTAATATTATAATAATTGTTAGCCAAAGTACCTCTTCAAAGAGAAATTATAATTGAATAAACAAATAAACTAATAATGTATAATATTTAATATTTTAATTATTTGTATTATATATTTTTCATAAATTAATGGTTTTTAAATAATTTTTAATTTTTTAATTTTGAAGTTCCCTTATTAATTGATTAGAGTAATTAAAATAATTTTAATTTATAATATTATTCAGAAAATCATACCATTTTTATATTTTTATTGATCACATTTTTTTGTCCCGTACTCCTATACTGTCACTAATCAAAATATATTTTGTCACACTTATTTTAACTAGACTACACTTAAACTCCATTACACTCTATCCCACACCACTAAAATAAGTCTCACTAGTTGAAACCTTGGTAAATCCATTAGATTTTACTATCGAGGACAAGTATTTATCAATGGGTCTTAGATGGACTTGATCTGAATGGCAATTCAAAATAAGATCTTTTTTTGTTAACATTTTAAAATACGAATTCAGTTAAGATTATAATATTTTTGGCTTTTTAGACATTTTTATTTTCTCCCTGTGGGAAAGAGCGGTTCCCCTATTTTACTCCATTGGTCGGAGAATATTTGTCAAAACTCAAAATTAATGTTTCAAAAGTTTTCTTTGTCGAAGATGTCTCAGACGAATTGTTCAGATATCTTAAAGATGAGTTTCAATTTTGACAATTGGCATGTTTTCTCCTCTCCTTTCTTCTAGAAGATTGCGGAACAAGAAAGGGGAAATTGACCCTACACTTGAACTCGGCATGGTCTACACATTTAAAAGCTTTAATGTCACGAAAATGTTGAACACCTCTTAAAGAAAATTATAATCTTAATCGAGCATATTTATCAATTGGGTTCACCGGCCAAAACAACATCTCATGAAACTGGGAAATAACAATGAAGCAGCGGATGGACGAACACGATTCTTGTCTTCATTAACTCATATTTTCTCCGTTAATGTGAAAACAAGAAGTGCTGAGAAATAGAATCTCGTCGAGAAATGTTATCACTTTGTCACCGATGTCCTAGCAGCTCTTGCATCCACAATAAAATCCATTTAAAGATGAATTATCCCAGTGGAAAGTATAGATCGAACAAGTATAAGCCCACCAAAAGGAGATTTCGAACTCGTCTCGGCTATAGACGAAGTCCGAGAAGGATCATATTCTGAGATTGCAGACGTTAAACAGAACAACAAACCAAAGGTTGATTGGCGAGCGAGATCCTCGCGTACATTCTAGACAGCAAAAAGCCACAGACAAATAGACAGCCCATCGATTATAATCCAAATGTTCTTTTTACGCCCAAGTCAATGAAACTTTACCAAAGAAGTAGGAACATAGTACTACTCAATTGCGTTCACGGTGATGAGGTCGATGAGATCATTAAAATTGACACACGATGGAGCGGGAGAGAGCCACAATAGTGGAGGAACACTTGTTCAGAAGATCATAACACTCGGCTACTATTGGCCGACTATGACAAAAAATTGTGCCGAATACACTGCTAAGTGTGACAAGTACCAGAGACACAGACACATCATTCACGCTCCAACCTAGGAGCTGACCTCAGCAATAATGCCTTATCCATTTATGTGATGGGCAATTGATATAGTCGGACAATTACTGTCATAACGACAAAAAAGGTTTATGCTCGTTATGACCAACTACTTCTCAAATTGGGTCAAAGTAGAAGCTTATTCTCAGATTAAGGATAGAGACGTGATTAAATACATGTGGAAAGATATCATCTACCAACATGGTTTACCATACAAGATTGTGGCCGATAACGGATCCTAATTCATCTCAAAAAAATTCACCAACTTTTGCGCCAGATGGAATATCCATGTAAGCAAACCAACTCCGTGAAACCCACAAGAAAATGGTCAGGCTGAGGCCATGAATAAATAGATCCTCGATGATATAAAAAAGCGACTCTCTAAAATGAAGGGAAGTTGGGCTTCCAAGTTGGAGGGCGTATTATGGTCACATCGGACCACACCTCGACAATCAACCGGACAAACTCTATTCTCGCTTTCTCATGGAATGGAGGCAATGGCTCTAGCCAAGATAGCTATACTAACTCTATACCAAGAACGTCTTTTCAAGAATGAAGACGCAAATAACAGTGCTATGAAAATAACATTGACGACTTTGAAGAAGAACGCAATAAGGCACTTCTTCGAGTACAAAACTATCAACAACAAGCCGTAGAGTACTACAATAAGAAAGTACGTGGACGACACTTTGCACTCGGAGAAAAGTAGGAGTATCTGTTTGGGAAGTAAGAAGCCCCTTTGACTTTGAGAACACGGCTGAAATCAATGCCAAGAAACTCGGCGCAAATTGGGAAGTGTCATACATCATCTTTGAAGTCATAAAGTTAGGAGTCTACAAGATCACTAACATGGAAGGAGAACCGATTGCTCAAAGTTGGAACTCCATCAACCTAAAGCGATACTACTACTAAAGGCTCGCCAACTCGGCAAATTAGATGTGTCGCTTAATGCATCTCTGTCTAGTTAATTAATTATGTAACGTGAACTACGTCTTGGCTTGATCCCTTTGGGGTACGTAGGTAGCCTTTGGGTCAATGTAAAACTCAATAGAAATTTTATTTGCCCCTAGTAGGCATCTAAAAAAATGGGTTACATCCTATATCCACCAAAGTTGCAAGTCGAGATAAATTCTTGCAAATACAAACGCAATTCATCTTTAAGCCGAGTCTTAAAATCTTACCGAGCCCAACCTGGAAAAACTTGTCCAAATCCCAGAAACTTCTCCAAGTCTGAACTTGAGAATCTCCGACTAATGCCTAGTCCTTATCTCAAATGCCGAGTTCTAAACTCGCCTAGCTGAGTCTCGCAAAATTTAATATCACCGAGTCCAATCTCGAAAATATTTGATAAAGCCCTAGTCTTTATCCTAAAAGCTTAGTTCTAAACTCGTCGATTAAAAACTCAAAAAACATATACATGAATCTAATTCTTACTCCTAATCAAAACTCAGATACAATACTTAACTGTTACGAGACTATCCACTCGTAGCATTGATGGGAATCTAATTTTCACAAAAAGACAAGGCATAAGCTTTGTATAGATTTAAGGAAATTAACTTCTCACAAAACGATAGAACATAGTTCTGTGCAGACCTACGAGATCAAGTCTTGTCAAAAGACAAAACATAGCTTTGTATAGATTTGCCGAGATTAAATTCTCGCAAAATGACAGAACATAGTACTGTACAGATTAACGAGATCAATTCTCGTCAAAAGAGAAAGCATAGCCTTGTACAGATTTATCGAGATTTAATTCTCGCAAAATGGCAGAACACAGTTATGTACAGATTAACAAGATCAATTCTTGTCAAAAGATCAAACATAGCTTTGTATAGAATTGCCGAGATTAACTTCTCATAAACTGATAAAACATAGCTTTGTACAGAATTACGAGATGAAAAATCTTGAACAAAGACAGAACATGACTTATGCACAAATAATCGGAAACTCCTTAGATAAAGTTTTACGAATATGGTTTCTGAATCCGAACTTATTTAAAACTTAAACTGAGTCCTAAAATCTCATCTTTAAAAGCTAAATAATAAAAAGCTCTCTTCCTAAACCAAAACAAGATCAAACTCTCTGAACGCGGGAAGAAACTTAACTAAAAATGCAAGAACAAGAAAAGGATCTCAGGGACCAGAATTCGTAAAATGATGACTCAATCAATTAAACAAAAAATTTCATTAAATTCATGTCAAACTTCATGAAAACCGATGATATCTTATTTACACATGAAAATAACTACAAAAGAAAGCACCGAGTACAAAAGTCTGTGCAACTTTTAAAAGAGGCCAACCAGCGATTACAAGAAAAGACTACGACAAAGCCCAGAGAAATCACGGTGCTTCTGGGAGTCCACTGTCACTAGCGTTGGAGGCTTCTCCCACTTAGAAAACAGGGACGACCAAGTCTCCTGGAAGCAGCGGCGTTAAGCTCCCCCTATTAACAAGTTCCTTTAACTCGTTCATCTTGGTAGTCATCAAGTGGGTGACCATAGGAGGGATGTCAACTCCCCAAGTGGAAAGCAATTGGAGAGCATTTGTTGACCCAATAAATTGGGCGTATGACAAACAGGTCTCAAGATTCCTGTCTAGATCATTGAACTGAGCAGAAATTTGGCCAAAACAGTCAAGCAGTCATTCGCAAAGAACTTCAAAGATCTTCAAGTTTTCAACAGTCAAGGCCCGACGGGGTTAAGAATCAAAGTCCCCCCTCATGGTGTCCAACTCGGCACACAAGTCCAAAACCTCCTCGTTGGCTTTCTCAGCAGACTTGAAAATAGTGCCCCCGATCAGAGTCGGCACATTCAAGCGACTTTGACAGATCCTCATTACGTACAACTAACTTGAGGACGTTTTCATGCTCAAGCTTCAACTTGTCCTTAACATGAACGAGATCCTTCTCAACGTCAGAGAGCTTAAACCAAAGTTCATCCACTTTGAGATAATTTCCAGCAACTCGGCTTGATGTGTTCCTCTGAGAACTGCTTTTTGGGTTGGCAACAGACCTCTCCCGTTCTAATATGATGTTGTTCAGGCAAGCAATAAACTGCAAAGACACCAAGAAAACAACAAGTTAGAAGTTAGAAGTAAGACAGTAACACGAAGCAACAATTAAAAGTCAATACAAACCCGGAACAGCAAGTAAGAAGCCTCTTCAAACTCTTCACGATTCTTTATCTGATCTGGGGAGAGGAGACGCTCCAGCAAAGTCCTAATCTGGCTTATTAAGCCAGCGCACTCAGATTGGAATTTAAAAATTGAACGCGGACTAGCGTGGTTATGGGTAAATCAAAATTTGGGGATACCCCTACCCTTCCATGATAAGCACTCACAGAACCACTCCTACCGCCTCCTCTTGGAAAGTGGATGCTTAGCGGCGTATCAGCTCTCCCCCATTTTGCAGGTCCCGAATCACCACGATCAGAATCTGACGGGACTTCAACAATGTCCCAAGATAGAGAAATTAAGGGCTCAGACACCCTAGAAGGTCTTCTAGAACACCGAGCATTAAAACCCTCAAGAAGAGAGTTTACACCAGTTCAGCATTAGGAAGCTTAAAATCATCAAGACCCATCTTTCAAAGAAGAATGAAGAAAAAGAAGTTGGAAAATTTTGATAAAAAGCTTGAAGACGGAAAAACTCGGAAATCGTTAAGTAAGGTTGCACAGATGAAAAGTGAACGGTAAAACACGAAAAAGTATGATATTTATAGGAAATTACTGAAAGCCGAAACGACAATACGCAGTAATAATGATGATTCGCGTAAAACCAAGTCGACTGTTCAAGTAGCCCACTTGAAAACTGACACATGTACCAAAGATTCTGGAAGACAAAAAACCTTCTGACTCGAAAATTCAACACCAGAATTTTCCAAGTCTAGGGGGACAGTTGTTGGAGGTGGATCCAAGATCCTACTTTGGTCTACCAAAAACAACAGGTTGAATACAAAAGAATAACCTAGTTTCAAGCACTAAGTCTTCAACTTGGATAATATATTCGACTCACTGAAAGTCTCGTCTTGGAAAGTTCTACAAAACTGAAGAGAAGTCAGATGACATGTCAGCAAACAAATAAATAGAAATTTTCTTGTTTTGACATGGAAAATTTTCACAAATCTAGCACGAATCCTAATAGATTCAATCTTATCAAAATAATTGCAAACCTTCTTCTTCCTCCTGTCTCTTCTTCTCCTTCTTCTTCTCCGCCTCTCCTCGTTCTTCTTCTTCTCCGTTTTTTTTCTTCTTCGGGTCAATTTGGAATCAAAAATTGGTAACTGAACTAACCGGTAACCAAACCAACCCAAACCGTAATTTTATTCTGTTATTTACGGTTCAATTTGAAAATTTGATAAGTAACCGAAACCTGACCAACCCAACCCGACCCAACGCGTTTGACCCAAATTCGAAGGCCTAAATGATATAGATAAGCAAGAAAACTACATATACTATTAAACTAAGATTATACTCGCGTTATAACACAAGATTTAATTGTTTTTATGTCTTCATTTAGCTTGTTAGACTCATATTGATATTTTGGAATATCTTTTTCGAAGTATTGTCTTAATGGCTTGAAAATCGCAAACCAAAATTAATCTGAATTAAAAGAACTGAACTTGACTGAATATACAAATGTGTACTAAATCTATGCAACCAAAAAAGTAAACTCAAACTCGAACTTAAACCAAATCAAAAATCAAATTTTAGCTTATTAGAGTTTTTCTATTAATTTTAAATTTACTTTAAAATTTTAAATAAAAATACCCAAAACCCGTAATCGATCTATACCAAACCAAACTTTATGTAACAAATACAAATATTTTAATAAGTCTAAAATCTAAATAATCAAAATACCGAATTAAATGAACCTAACCTGACAAAACACCAAAATGTGTCTAAAATCTATTTAACCGTAAAATTGAAACCTGATCCGGAACCAAATCAATAACAATAATTAATAAGAAAAAATTCTAAAAAGTTAAAGTTAATAAAAATCTATTGGTTACAAATTCTTCAAAAAACAAATTTTAGTTTTTTTATAGTTTTTCTAATTATTATTATTTTTAAATTTTGAATGTTTATATAAAAATATTGAACCGGAACTCGATCTATATCGAACAAAATCATATCTAAAAAATAAAAATACTCAAATAAGTCTTAAACCAAAAGAACCAAAATACATAATCAGAAGAACCGAACCCGACAAAATACCATAAATAGATCATAACTATATGTATCCGAAAAACCAAATTTAATCTCAAACCGGAAGCGAATAATTAACCGAATTTGTATTCGATTTATTTTTTATAATTTTTGTTTCTTTTTTATTTTGATTTCTTTCTATTAAATTTTTATTTATTTTGAATTTTTGGATAAAAAGCTGTAACAAAACCTAGCTTATGCCTTATTTTAAGGGTAGTTATGAATCATATGTTAAATTTATCCTAAAGTGTTTAACACGGTCAAAATGGAAGTGTCTCTGGCTTTAGTATATAATATTTGTTCTAGTCACCTATTAAGAATCTGTAGCAAAGTTCTGCAATATATGCCGAAACGATTCTAGTTAAAGTTTGAAATTTCTTTAGATCTCTCTAAATTCGATCGAAATAAGAAATCTTCCAAATAATTTCAAATCATTAATGGAATATGTCCCACTAAAATTCACAGTTTTGTATGTATCTTTGCGTTGATTTACTTAATTCCTCATTGGGTACGAAGCTGCCTTTGTAATCTTCTTTCTAGTTTCTAGGCAACATCACGAGTGACCAATTGGATTGGTGATGATTAAGTCAATAGACTTATTACTCAGAATGAAGGAAAAGAACTATATAATCATATGCTCATTCATAGATTTAACGTACAACACTACTTGGCCCTTACGAATATTTTTCTTTCTTTGTTAAAGTATGGAATCACGTTCGAGTTTGGTTCCTCAATTGGGTAGTGTTAATGAATTATATTCTCGTATTCATATGGATCCAGATTTTCTTGAAAAAGTCGACGTTTTACCTTTCATCCACACACCTCTTCATGAAGCTTCGGCTGCCGGGAAGATAGACATAGCAATGGAACTGATGAATCTTAAACCATCTTTTGCGAAGAAACTAAACGCATATGGGTTAAGTCCTCTGCATCTTGCCGTTGAGAACAACCAAGTTGAGTTAGCACTCCAGCTAGTCAAATTTGATCCCAGTCTCATTCGTTTTCCTGGAAGAGAAGGTATTTGCTTTAAATCTTGCGCCTTCTTTTAGTTCTCAGGCTGACAAGTATATTTTGAAACATATAAATATAAAGTTGGGTGGTGAGGGATTTAATATTTTGTTTTGTTATGTTATGTTTCGTAAGGTATGACACCATTGCATCTAGTGGCAAGGAAGGGTGGTGTCGATCTTCTTGCAAAATTTCTCTTGGCATGTCCTGATAGTATTAAAGATGTGAATTTTAATGGAGAAACTGCTTTACACATCACGGTTATAAACGATAGATGCGAAGAACTCAAAGTTCTTATTGGGTATATGCAAAAATTGCGAAGTGGTGATGCTTTGTCCACCGAAATTCTTGTCCTAAACAGTTGCGATCTTCAAGGCAACACGGCTTTGCACCTAGCAGCGTCCGGAAATAATCACAAGGTATGTAGTTTGTCATTATATGTAGAGTAAAAATCTCTTAAAAGCACTCGGTCAAAGTACTTCTATAATCTTATATCTTATTTTTTAACTTCTCCGGTCAAATTTGAGTTGCGTGATAAATGTTTTATATATGTGTAAACAGGTAGTTAAACAGTTATTAAAATGCATGTCACTGAACCGGAACATCGTGAACAAAGATGGCAAGACACCCCTTGATGTCTTACAAGCCAATGGAGCTCACAAAAATAAGTATACAGAGAAACTCATACAGAAGTCAGGGGGTAAGCCCAAGAAATCTATTATAGGTAAAGTTAAGCCACCATCTGATGTCCTCAGAGCACCGGTCAATTTCTGGCTATATTTCTCTACGAGAATGGCTCGTTACCGGAGTCATATGCCAGAGAATACTCGGAATGCTCTTCTAGTAATAGCAGCTCTGATAATCACATCTACTTATCAGACTGCCATCCAGGAGGATAAGTTAGATGATAAAACAATTATTGACATGTTAAGTACAGTAACGTTAAACAGCAGTAAGCAGGTAAACGTGTCGAGCATAATTATGACGGAGAAAAGCGTGAGGACGTTAATCAATACACCAGAGTTCAAAGTTAGAAAGAGAGAAATCGTAATCGGGATGGTGATACTATGGGGATTCAATACTACAGCTTTTCTCTTGTCTGTTGCGTGGACTTTCATACTCATACCAGCCGGTAGAGAATATATCTGTTGGTATATAGTTATTATCGCACCTCTCACCATTTCTTTTGGACTCTCCACGTACAGGAAGTACAATATATATGGTGTCTCTCCTATCGATATCCATGATCTTTACAAGAGTGTACTCATCAATATCTACTTTCCGGTTATACTCGTATTTCTCGTCTATTTAATTGTAGTCTACGTGAGATGGAAGCGCTCTAGGCCGATCAAGGTCCTTGAACCCAAAACTGAGCATATTTCCGAAGGATGCAAGTCGTGGTTTAGAATCTATTGAAGCGTTTCTATATCTGAGTTTTCATTTACTTCATCGGACAACTACTGTGAAGAGGTAAAAAATGACTTCATATCACTTGTGCCAAAGATTGAAAGAAACAATTAATGTTAAAGTTTAAAATTTAATAAATGAATTTATATCACATATGTGTTTGTAATAATAATATTGTTTGTATTTTTCTCTATGTTAAATGTGTGTTTATGATGAAAATATTGTATTTGAACAAAATCAGTCACTTAAATAAAAGTTAAACCATCCACACCAACCCCTCCATTCCTCCTAAAAAAGTAATGGCTGCAGGAGAACAGAAAACCCTAAATTAATGATATGTTCCAAAGCACATTCTTAATTACAAAACCCAACCAGTGAGAGAAGAGAGGTTCGGTAACAGTTTCAATATGGCCTTGGGTAGAAAATAAATACAGTAAGGAATATTCACAGTTCTGATCACTACAACTTAATATATTACAGTCTTAAGTAAATGATTTTCTATCCTGAGCTTACTGAATTTGACTCTACAACGATGGAACTGACTATCGATCATAAGCCCTCGTTTACACAAATAAAAAGACATAAACATTCCCTCCTGTTCAGACAAGTTCGATGTTAGAATTCAGACAAAAACAAATATATTTACAAAAAGTGCAAAAAAATAGATGATCAAAGAAAGAGTACGTGGAAGTCGGGTAAAGAAAAAACAGAGTAAAAACACGTGTTAGTTAAATAATGCCGAAGGCAATAAAGGTTATTACAATCGGAGCAGCCAAGTTGTGTAGCCGTGAAGTTATGTCTTTCCAAACTTGCACACCCAGATGCTGCACCAGCTTCATTTTAGCTTTACTTGATGTTTGCAAAGGTGTTGATTAGAAAAAGAACAATTAATTTTCTAGAAGCTCTGAAGCCGCCTTTGTGTTTTTTTTTTTTTTTTTTTTTTNTCTGGGAGTGGTAGTGCCCACGGATAAACCCTCACCGCCAGTTTTACAAATGGGTAGTAAGCATGTACCCATATCCGTGTAGGGATCCAAGACTTATCGAATAAGCTCGACAATCACATAGAGGGGTAAGCTCAACAAATAGAGGGGTACGCGATTATGTTTTTCTTTGTAGTTTTCAGGCAATATCACGATTGACTAATTTAATTGGATATAATTAAGTCAACAGACTCCATACGTATTCTAGTTATGTAATTATATTTCCCACAAAATCAACCAACTACAGTGCCTCGACTAGTAAACACTACTCCTAATTCGTTTAATTTGATCCATGAAGACGAAATCCAATTCATAGCTCAAAAACTCATTTCATAAACTCTTTTAATATATTACATCACATAAAGACTTGTTCTTCGAATTATATACAATATATTGGCTATCTTTTGAACTATAAAACACACACTTTTGCCGGATGTACAAGAGATGAATATTAATGATAATTAATTGTAAGTAAAAGTATATATATTTTGTCGTATATAAATATTAAAGAAAAATTATAATTTTAAAATATATAAAAATATAATAAAAATTTAGGAATGATAGTTTGGACATGTGAAAGACTCCTTTTAATGAGTAACTTTGAAATACACCTTTATAATAAGAATAATATAAAAAATAATATTTGTGATTATTTTTATTTTATATTTACAAATAAAGATAGTTATTTACAAACTTTAAAAAAAAATTTTATTCATATATTTTTTATTTTAAAACTAGTATCAGCCATTTATCCCGCTTCCCTCCACATTTCATCGAGTGATAAGAATACACATGTATACGCGATTTCCAATTCATTAATGATAGATCCTTTTTACCTTTTTCTGTATCTGTAAAAAATCACAATTTTTTTTAGTAGATTGATATCATTCCAATTGCCATTACAAAAATAATTAAAATTTTGGAAACTAAGAAAGAGGGAGATGAGAGTTTATCATTCTTAATCTGTAAAATAAAAATTTCGATCAAATCACACATCGCAGTATACTAATTTGGATTTTGGCTAGAGATAAATATTTTGTGGTAAATATAAATATTGAAGAAAAGAATATTTTAAAACATATAAGAATACTATAAAATTTAGGATCATTAGATTTGACACGTGAATTTTTTTTGTTATTGTGTAACTTTGTAATCCTACTTTATACAATAAGATATGAGATAAATATATGTGAGTATTTTTATTTTATTATACAAATGAAGATAATTGTAATTTACAATTTTTTTATGTTAGGATTGTGAATAAAAATAAATATTTAGTGGTAAATCTAATTATAAAAGAAAATTTATATTTTAAAATATAAAAAATAATGTAAAATTTAGGATTGTTAGGTTTAACACGTGGAAGAATTATGTTAGTGAGTAACTTTGAAGCCTATCTTCATATAAAAAGATGAGTAACTTTGAAACTCAACTTTATATAATAAGATTTTTATGTTAAGGTTATGAATAGAGATAAACATTTTATGCTAAATATAAATATTGAAGAAAAAATATATTTTAAAATATATAAAAATGTTATAAAATTTAAGATCGTTATATTTCACATGTGAAAGAATCACGTTAATGAGTAACTTTGAAACCCAACTTTATATAATAAGATGTATAACTTCGAAACACAACTTTATGTAATAAGATCATGTTAATGAGTAACTTTGAAACACAATTTTATATAATACGTTGAGTAACTTTTGTTGGAGGTGGATCCGAAATCCTACCTCGGCTCATGAAAACAATTAACGAATAAAAGCTTCTAAGTCCTGAACTCGGCAATTGGGTTAAAAACCCATCTCGAGCATTCACAATCATCTAAGATGAATATCTTCTCGGCAACTACTCAAAATAGCGAGAACTCGAGCAACACGTCATAAAAAAATGAAAATTTCCCTATTCCGAATAAGAAAAATGTCCAAAAATCTTGTATAAGGAAAATTTCCCTATTCTGAATAAGGAAAATGTCCTATAAGCAAGGGCGGAGATATCTGAAAAAGGGATCAAATTTTTTGCATTCAAGCTTAAGCAATAACATCTAACTCGACATCTTTACTTTGAGCAATTTCCTTGTTCTTTGAATTGATGAGTCCTTATCCTTTCTCCCTCTATAATCTTAGTCGGATTTAGAATCTTGTGTGTTAAATTCAACTCGAACAACTTTGAAACATAACTTTATATAATAAGATATGAGATATATATTTATGATTGTTATTATTTTATAATAACAAATAAAGATAATTATATTAGGAATTTAAATAGAGATAAATATTTTGTGGTAATATAAATATTGAAGAAAAATATATTTTCAAATATATAAAATACTCCAAAATTCAAGATGGTTATATTTGACACGTGAAATCATCCTATTTTAATAATTTTAAAACCCAACTTTATATAATAAGATTAGGATTTGATTTGATCTTTTATTTAATAAAATTAGATTTTGATCGATGGATTTGATACGTTGAACAATCTTGTTGATTACTAACTTTTGAAACCTAACATTATCTAATAGGATAAAATTTTATCTTTGGATTGTGAATAGAGATAAATATTTTGTGGTAAATATAAATATTGAAGAAAAAATCTATTTTAAATTCTATAAAAATACTGGAAAATTTGATATCGTTAGATTTGACACGTGAAATAATAATGTTAATGAGTAACTTTGAAACCAAACTTTGTATAATAAGATGAGTAACTTTGAAACTCAAATTTATGTAATAAGATCATGTTAATGAGTAATTTTGAAACCCAACTTTATATAATAAGATGAATAACTTTGAAACCCATCTTTATATAATAAGATATCAAATATATATTTGTGATTATTATTATTTAATAATTATAAATGAAGATAATTATTTAAAATCCTTTTTATACTTTTTTAAGATAAGTATTTCGTGATAAATATAAATATTGAAGAAAATTTATATTTTAAAATATATAAAAACACTTCAAAATTCAGGGCGTTAGATTTCGATACGTAGAATAATCCTGTTAATGAATAACTTTGAAAACTTACTTTATTTAATAAGATTGAGATTTGATTTTATCTTTAAATTAGTAAAATTAGTTTTTGATTGGTGGATTTGACACGTGAAACAATCCCATTGATTACTACCTTTTGAAATCCAGTTTTATATAATAGGATTTGAATTTATCTTTTTAATAAAATATTAATACAGAATAATTTTTGATCAATGGATCTGACATATAGAACAATCTCGTTGATTAGTAACTTTTGAAATCTAACTTTATATAATAGGATATAAATACATAACTATTTTTGATTGTTGGATCTAACACGTGAAACAAATCTCGTTGACTACTAGTGTTTGAAACCCAATTTTATATAATAGGGTTATGATTTGATTTGATTTTTTGCTTAGTAAAATGTAAATAAGGAATAATTTTTTATTGTTGGATCTCACACATGAATAATCCCATTGATTATTAAATTTTGAAATCCAATTTTATTTATTATGATTTAAATTTATCTTTTTAACAAAATATAAATACAAAATAATTTTCAAATCTGAAACAATCTCGATAGTTAGTAACTTTTGAAATCCAACTTTATATTATATGATTAAGATTTTATTTTCCCTTTAATTTTATAAATTATAAACACAAAATAAGTTTTGATCATAGGATTTGGTACGTGGAACAATCTCGTTGATTACTAACTTTTGAAACCCAACTTTATATAATAAAACATATATTAAATTCCTCTTTCTTTTTAAATAAATAAAATTTACATTACTTATTTATGCTATCATATTCAAATTTATATTCTTCTTTTGTCGGAATACTAAAATATATGTTAGAAATGATTATAAACACAATAATCTATAAAATTAGATATTTTAGAGTTTTATAAAACTTTTCAATATTATTTTAACAACAACACTTCTATTATATTTTCACCAATCATATAAATTTTTATCCCATTTTTTACTTAAATCCGCACTTGTAGCACATTTGTTATGAACTGGATTAACGACGGACCAAATTTGTGTTAGTATGGTTTATTTTGGAGAATTTTCATTTTGGTTAGATAAATTTGTTTGATATTTTTGTCTATTGTTAACGCATTTTTGTTATCCTTATTGTTGATTGGTAACAATTAACATAAAATGACACCACATCATCAATAAAATGGATCTATAGTAGCGTGGTCAACGAAAAGATTGTGACTATATCGACATTTTGAATGTTTGGGATTAATTCATCGTATTTTTTGAACGTTTAGGGTTTTTATGACATTTTCTACTGGACATAACGACGATATTAACTAAAAATTAACTACATAATAATTTACTTAACGATAGGCCTTTAGTAGCGTGATCAATACAAATACTATAATTAAAATGATGTTTTAAAAGTTCGTGTTTAGTTTGTCGTGTTTTTGAAAATAAATGCTTATTATGACATTTTTCTCATTTAGAATGGTTATGTGTTTTTTTATGGGTAAGGGGGAGTGATTTGGTACCGGTTTGATAAATTTAAGATGGTTTTGAATCTAGGAAAAAATAGTATTGCAACTTCTGTTGAGGGGAATTTATATATTCTAACTTATTTGGTGGGAGATTTATGTATTTTAACTTCTATGGAAGGGTAAATATAAAGATACCATAGTTTGAAATGAATATGATGTTATACGATATTTTTGAAGGATCAAGATCATTGCCCCAAAAAAAGAAATCTTTTATAAAAAAACAAAACTGTTATCATTTTTCAAAATCCAGTTGAAATAAAATAGAAGTAAGACTATTTAAAATAACACGCATTGAAAGCTATATGCATAGTGAATGATTATTATCTAAGGGAAAATCCCATAAAAATACTTTCAAAATCGGAGTTATCAAAGTTTTTCACCCCCATAAAAATCTTTAATTTATAGTACCTACGTTAAAAAAATTCAACTCGAATAAAAGAAAATCATTACTCTTTTTTTTCCCGACGATAACTTTTTCCCAGTGACTAAATTCTCAACGGTTCTTTCTTATTGACATTCCTCTCAATATTCACACATCGACATCCCTCTTAAACTAGCAGGCCACTAAACTTCATTGTCTCTGTATCTCAACATAAACTCAACAACCAAAATCAATCCCAAACTTATCCCAGACCACTTATTCGTTGGAAAATTACAAGGGGACGCATTTCTGCTATATTCCCACACTAGCGATCTTCAAACGTATATTACATATTAGGTCCTTGTGAAGAAGTCTCCTTTCTGGTGCTCCCACCATGGGCCAGAATCTGGTGGAAGAAATGAGGGCGATGGCCATTTCAGAAGATCTTGTCATAGATCTACCAAGCTCGGAAAAATACTACAACATTCTGGAAGATCAGCTCATAATAATAAGTCAACTCTTAAATCCTGAAACCCAGAATATTGCTAGGATGATTATGGGAATGCCTAGGATTTGGAGATTACAAAACCCAATCAATGGTATGGTGCTAGGTAGGGATTCCTTCCAATTCTGATTTCAATCGGAAAAGGATTTAGAGGAAATACTACAGTTTAGGTTGTGGAATTTTTGAAGATTGGGGCTTTACTATTGCCCATCTTGATAAAGACATCAAGGATGAAAATCTAACCAAAATCCTAATTTGGATCCGAATATCGGACGTCCTGGCGAAATTCTTTACCGCTAACCTGTTCACGGCCATTACTAACTCTCTAGGTGATGTGTGGGAAATAGACCTGGATCCAAATTAAACTCACCTCGAGTCCTATGTACGAGTAAAGATTCTCTTTGACATATACCACCCTGCTAGAAGCTCAAGACAATTTTGCATCCCTTTTGGGGAAACCATAACGGCTAAGGTGGAATTCGAATGAGTAAGGAATATTTGCTCAGCTTGTAGAGCCTTGACGCATAGTGAGAACAATTGCCTAACCACCGAACAAAGCACCCATAGACCTAACTCTAACTCTTCCTCAAGGCAAGGACCCAACCAACAAAACCAACACAGCTCTGCTGACAAAATAGAGTGGCGAAAAGAAGTCCAATCCACCCAAACGGAACATGACTTGAGAAAGGACAAGACAAGCTAAGCTTACACAATCAAATCGCCTCCCCGGACTGCACAAAAAATCAAACATGGAATGTTGAGGGAACCAGACATATGCTGAAAGGAGCTTTAACAACCACAATCAATGGCCTCAAAAGGACAAATCCCAATGAGCCTGATCAACCCGAATGGATCACCAAGCAAAGATGACAACGAAAACTACCTCCTGAGCTTGGAAAAACAAGAAACTAGAAATAACTCAATAATGATCCTGAAAACCACCTTAAATTCTCATCCAAATAACAAGTTAGTCCGCCAGTACTCTTCTAAGAAAATACAGAAGATTAACATAGACCAAACAAGCTCCCCATCCCTTGGTTCCCCCTTTACACAACTCGCTACGGTGCCTCTCCTGAAGACACCCAAACACCAATGAGAAAACTGAGTTGGAACTATCAAGGAATGAGAAGCACCTTGATAGTTTGACGCCTAAAGGAAATTAGGAGAAACCTATTTCTAGACATAATGTTCCTCATGGAAACAAAAAACGAGTATGCTCACCTAAAAGCGATCCAAAACTAGACTGGACAGGAAATGATCATCTACACACTAAAGAGCCTCAAGGTCTAAGTCGAGGGTTAGCCCTGCTGTGGAAAGATCATATTAGCATGAGCATCAACTTCAGCTGTAAAACTACATTGACGGAACGCTTTGCTTAGGAAATAAGAAGGTGGACATTACCTTTGTTTACGACAACCATATTATGTATTTGAGACTGACTATTTAGAATAACATTTAGACACTAGGAGATAGTAAAACTAACCCATGGTTCCTTATAAGGGATTTCAACGAGCTATACTGCAATGAAGACAAATATGGTGGTGCCAAACAGCAAAAAATATCATTCTCCCATTTCAGATCCTTCCTCTAAAATAGTGGACTACATGAAATCAATAGCACTGGTCCTCACTTCTCCTTGATGGGTATCAGGAATAATTCATGGATACAATGCATGTCGGAGCGCAGCTATGCTAATGCATATTGTATATTAAACTTTGCACAGACAACTACTACTTATCTACCCATTATCGGATCAGATCACAAGCCACTCTATACTACCATAATGGTGGATAACTCAAAATATATGTCCAGATTTTGTTCTGACAACTGTTGGACTAAAAGAGAAGAGTTCACAAACCTGATCACCCTAGCTTGTATGAAAGGAGCCATGAACACAAGGAATAACACACTAGATTGCATTGCAAAGTGCAGGAAAGCAATATCCCAGTGGAAGAAACAGATTTCGTAAAAACAATTGGCACATGTAGATAGAATCAAAGAAAAGCTTGAAAAGGAAATAACTAAAACAGTGCCAGACCACCAAACCGTAGCTCACCTCAATGCAGAACTAACTTCCTATTATTGAAGAATAGCTTTATTGTAAGCAAAAAGGAAAGAAAGCTGACTCATCCAAGGGGACCAAAACACAAGCATCTTCCACAAATTTGTCAATTACAAAAGAATAAAGAACATAATGAATAGTCTAGAGGACAAAAGCGGATTCATTTAAATTGTAGAGGGCTCAAAAGGAAACATTGCAGCGGGTTACTTTAGGTGAACTCTTTAAATCCATGAAACCCTCTGGGTTTGCAGCTACCTTTGGGAATCTCCAACCAAAAGTTACAGAGCTTATGAACACACAGCTAAGGAGTTGGGTCACCAACGCTGAACTGAAAAGTGTAGTCTTTAGTATCAGAGGAGACAGTGCCCCTGGACTTGATGGCATGACATGTCATTTTTTCCAAACATATTGGGACCTGATAGGTGACAAAGTGACGAAAGAAATTAAAGAAGCCTTCAGCAAAGGTGCATTTCCTTCTGAATGGAACTACAGTCACATAGCCTTGATCCCAAAATGCCATAATCCAAAAGTGATGAAGGATTTCAGACCAATAAGCCTCTCCTCTGTAATCTACAAAATTGTCTCCAAAATAATAGCAAAAAGTTTACAACGGATCCTACCGCAGATTATATCAGAAACTCAAGGAGCTTTTACATATGGGAGACTAATCACGGATAATGTATTGCTTGCTCACAAACTCATATATTATCTCAATACAAATAAGGAAGTTCAACAAGACTTTATGGCTGTCAAAACAGATCTCTCTAAAGCATATGACATAATGGAATGGAGTTTCCTTGAGGCAGTTCTCGTTAAGCTAGGTTTTAGAAAGGAATGGGTGAATATGATCATGTTTAATGTCTCAACTATCAAGTATTCGGTTATTATAAATGGAACCTCGTACGGATTCATTGCACCGGAGAGGAGCCTCCTCAAGATGACCCACTCTCTCCCTTCTTATTCGTACTTGGAATAGAAGGCCTTGTCCACATCATGCAATAAGCAATGTATAACAATGCCCTCTCAGGCATAATTTTAACAACAGAGGACCAACAATACAACACCTCCTATATACAGATGATATTCTCTTCATATGTAGAGCTACACCGCAAGAAATCACAACCCTTAAAACATGTTTTGACAAGTATAAAAAACTCTCCAACCAAAGCATTAACTTTGACAAATTTGCAATAGCCTTTGGGAAAATGGTTACATAAAGAACAAGACAGAGGCTCAAACAATATTTCAAATCCAAACAGATCATGGAATTGCCAAATACCTGTTGGGCTCTCAGAATGTTTTAAAGGCTCAAAGAAACAAATTTTTGATTACATCATGACGAAACTTCAAGTTTGTATTGACAACTGGCATGCAAAATCCCTATCATTGGGAGGGAAAAAAATCATGATAAAAGCTAATTGCAATGGTTATCCCAGTATATACGATGTTATGCTTCAGAGTGTCTAAGCTTCAATGTCAAAAGATAACAAGTGCAAAGATTCCATACTAGTGGCGCTCTACAAAGGAAAGGAAGAAGATACCATGGGTGTCCTAGAAGACCATGTGCAAACGAAAAAATGAAGGGGGATTGGACTTCAAAGATATTGAACATTTTAATAGGCTCTATTGGCCAAACAAGCATGGAAATTGATAAGACAACCATAATCACTGCTATCAAGAGCCCTAAAAGCTAGGTATAATACCAACACTGACTTCTTAAACAGTGTACATACCACTCAACCTTCCTATGCTTGGACAAGCATCTGCTACAAAAAAGAACTACTTGTCAAAGGTCTTATTAGACAAATTGGAGATGGTAGAGATACATACGTGTGAACTATAAACTGGATATTCCAGAACCAGCCAAACCCTCCAATCAGCAAAGAAACAAGGTTTAATGTGAATCTCAAGGTGGCAAACTTGATCTCTAATGGGGACTGGAATTATTCTAAAGTCTTTGAGACATTCCTAACAACGGATGCTCACAAAATACTTGAATCCCCTCCATGCATCACAAAAAAGACTCTTGGTTCTAGGGCTACACCCATTCTGGGGAATATACAATCATAAGTAGATACCTTCTTTCAACAAACATGATGAACACACCACCTCAACAAACCTCATCCTTATGACAATTTGAAAAATAAAATATGGAAGCTTGAAATTCTCAGGAAAATCGTTGTGTCATGTGGAGAGTCTTATCAGGAGCCTTAGCGGTGCAGGAAAGATTAAGTAGTAGAATACCAAATTTGAACAAACTATGCTTAGTATGTGGAGCACATCCAGAAGCAATCAACCACTACTTGTTTACATGCACAATTGCACGACAAATTTGGGCCCTCACCAACGTACCCCATCACCCGGGAGGATTCTCCGCCACCTCCCTTATCACCAACTTTGGCTATCTATTTGAACACAAAACCTTAAATGGCACTGATTCGAGTCCTGTAAGATACTTCTGGTGGATCCTCTAGCAAATCTGGTAAACACAAAACAAGGTGGTCATTCAACGAAAGCAAGTTAACCTCCTTGCAAAGGCACAAGAGGCACTCTCAGAGGGAGAGATTTGGCAAAAATGCTCCAAGGCCTAGAAAGACTCTAACCAAGGAAGAAGGTTGCAAAGTATTCACTATATAACTACAGAACAAGTTGAGGTGGAATACACTGTCAACCTTTCCGTGGCTTGGGATACTAAGTATAATTTTCAATGGTGGAGCCTTTATATTGCACAAACTTAATATGAGGAACTACATGCATGGCAGGCACATCCTTACGGGAGCAATAAACTTCATGTACCTGACTTTTTCAAGGATAGTTTGGGTTCTATATATGCTCAGGGACCTCAAAATTGGAGTTGTCATCATGGAAATTGACAACCAAACCACTTACAAGGCTCTCAGTGAACCTTCATGTTGGCCAAAATACCAAACATGGCTTAACAAGATCAAAACGATAACAGTTCAGTTTCCCAAATGCCACTTCAGGCTGATCCCACTAAGCCTAAACAGGACGGCTAAAGCTATAGCCAAAAGCATGGTAAGAGACGGAAGATATATGAACTATATAGCGTTAGGCCTACCTTAGTGGACCATGTCATTAGAATGAATCTATTTCTCTTTTGGCCTCTTTTAGAAGTAACATTCACATATTAGATCAGTTCTTAGGTTGCTAGATAAAGTTATCTCCTTTTCATTAGGCCATTTCTTCTCTAGATGAGGTTCTCTCATTAACATCTTCTTCTTTGTAGGTCCAAGCCTTTTTCTGTTAGTTTGTGTATTTTCCTTTTCCATTTCCAAACATTTAGGATGCTTTCAAACTCCTTTACCGCCAAATTTTTTAGCTCTACTAAGCTTAACACTAACTCTCAACCTTATCCCTTTACCATTTTTCATCACATTTTTGTCCTCTTCTCTTTGTCTCCTGTGGCTTTGCCTACATGATCTCCAACTATAGCTTCATTCTCTAGGCTAGATTTGGGAGATTTTAACTACAACATTTCTATAATGATTGTGTTTTATAGGCCTCTAACACGTAATCATGAGATTGAGTTATGAGACCGAGGTGGATTTTATTTTGATTTTCGCCTGGACATCTCTCACCGCCTTGGTCACCTAATTGGCGATTTCTAGCGAGAGCATGGTCAAAGTTATTATGGCTCTAAACCTCACGCAGTCTCCTAGGGAATGCCAATTAATTTGCGTATGTTAAATTTTTTTGTCCGCCACTTTTCCATGCAGATTTTAATCTGGTAACCGAGACAAAAGCAAATCATGAGCATAAGACAACGAAGAGTCCCTCGCTCAAGTCTTCACTGGCTATAAATAAGGAATGGACTCCTCAACTTCACACCTCAAAACCCTCAAACACAAATGGTTAATAATCGGCAGTCTCTGAACCAGTTTGCACTCGGTCGCAACAAACCAACTGTATCTCTCCACAAATATGTACTACCAAAACAACCTCAAGATTAGGAAAAGTCTTCTTGTCCGGGCATTGAACACAGTGGAACAAAGCATTCAGGATATGATTAAAGACTTACCAAAGGACTAGGGACTCCATAACAAGATTCACGGGAGAATGTTAAACAAACATTTGGCACAATTAGTTTTTGAGAAAGAAGGTGATATTGATGCCATTTTCAGAATTTAACCACTTCTCTACAATGGCTGGCTTGTAGCTATGGGAAAATAGACTAACAACCAAGCTCTCCATCCAATAAGTAAGGTACATCTCTTGATGCAAATCATATATCTCCTTATTCAATATGCCTTTGAAGCAGTTGTGAGATACCTAGCCTCGCTGGTGGGTGAAGTCCTGGAAGTGGACATGAATAAGTCAGTAGTAACAAGACTTTCCTCATACGATTCAAGATCAACTTCAATGTAGAAGATAAACTAATCTACCACAGGTCGACATACTGTGATAACGGTGATCACTTTCAAGTCCAATTCTACTATCAATGGGTGGTGCGTCTATGTTTCAACTGCCAGAAGATCACGCAGTCAACCACCTTCTGCACTCATGTTAACTCACCTCTAGACTATTTATCCATGATGGCCACTCATCTGTACAATCACACTCAAACAATGAACAACAATAGCAACGGCTCTACAGGGAATTGATCCACCTCTCTGATTTGCTAATATCTTAACCTACCTCAAACACATGAGTACATGGAGAACAAAACAACAATATATTTAGCATAGGGTCACCATCGAAGATGTTCAGAGCAACCCTAATGACACCTTTGTGGCTGATGTGGCACCTAACCCATTAGATTTTGGACTTAACATTCCTAACCCACCTTCTCCCAATCATGTCTGGTGAGGAGGTGGAACGGAACCCTAATGTAGCACGGATGAACACAGAGAATGACGACATGGAAATCAAAAATCCCCTCACTAACCAAGAAAACTTAAGCGACAGGAATAACTCTCACTGAGTCTCGGATTACGCTCCCTTTTGTCTCTCTTTTAAACGTTGGGGTTTTCAATTTAATTTCTGTTTTTAAGAACTAATAAGTCATTTTTATTTTGGTTTGATCTCGTTTTCATGTTTGGGCAAGTAGTGGAGCTAGCTCCCCTTGCTATCTACTTCTATCTTTTGTATTGTTGAGGCCTACAATCCTCGTTGTTTCAATAATAAAATCCGTTGACGTGGAAAAAAAAATTTAACTTTTTTTTACGGAAACACCATTTCATTAAAATACCAAAAGTACCAAAAGTACAGTGCATGATACATGGTTTGTAGGTCAGACATGGACTAACACACATACAACCAAATTAATCGAGCTAGCTTTGCAAAGGAATAACAGTAAAAGAGGAAAAGAGGACTCACAAAAGCTTAGACAAA
This sequence comes from Lepidium aucheri, assembly GCA_900406435.1. Classification (NCBI taxonomy): domain Eukaryota; kingdom Viridiplantae; phylum Streptophyta; class Magnoliopsida; order Brassicales; family Brassicaceae; genus Lepidium; species Lepidium aucheri. The sequence continues at coordinate 43,248 of OVBA01001175.1, forward strand.
ACTTAGACAAACGAAAGAAAATAAAAGCCGATCAGAGAAGTTTAAATTGTTCTTCAAGTAACTAGAGTGATCTTGGTGCCTTGTGCGAAGGTTCCCCTTCAAAATCTGGGTATCGCTTACTCTTTGTTTCCCGATTGATGAAAACTTTAACCTCCTTTTGTTCTCTTGAAGTGGCTAGGTCAAGCTCAAATGTAGCAGAGAAGTTTTCAAAGTCTTCATTGTGAAGTCTTAGCTCTCTTAGGGTGTCTGATAAGGACGTGAAACCATCGATTCTGTCTACAATCTCCTAATTAATGTAAGTAGCTATTGGGATGTGTGTTGATAGTATTCCACCTTCTGCTTCCATTGATTGAAACTCCATTAAAGAGTTAGCAGTAGAAAAGTTTTCCTCTGGGTTAAGAATCTCTAATGTGTCCACTAGATAGTCAACAGGGGTAGGAATATAGGTACACATGCTCACATCGTGTGTTAGCTTTTGGCAATTGAGATAGAAGTTAGAAATTCCTTCATAATGGAAGAAAACATGAAAATGGTCACTATTTTGAGATCGAACTGGTTTGAAGAACTTGAGCCTGTTGAAAGGGTTGATGTTGATCCTAGCTCGTATCATTGTGGTTCTAGTGATCGAATTCTCTCTTACATCCACTTCAATCACCTCACCAAGAGATCTTGCTATCAGACGGGTAGCCATTGGAGACGCATATAGGAGTAGGAAGTCATGCATCTGGACCCAAACAGGTAAAGTAGTAAAGAAGTCTCTGTGTACTAGTGTTTGCCATCACTTGATCAGAACCAACCAACCCTTATATGAAATAGGTTTCCTTCAAATAATAGAGATAAGATCTGCTCTAATGAGAAAAGAAATTATTTATAGTCGTGATCAATTATCCTACCATAAACTCTCGTGTCAATTCACCAGTTTTTGGGAAGATCATGCATCATCTCGATAAGGTTCTGCTCAATGTAGTTGAGTGGTCTTGTTGTAAGACTTAATCGGCTGTTCTCTGTTGAGTTGTAGTAGGAGTAGAAAGGGATAAAAATCTCTTCATCTTTATGTCCCATATGGAACTGAGTAATCACCGACCATAAGTTATCAACCATTATTGCGATCAAAGTTTCATAAGAGAAAAGGTAGTGGAAGCAAAAAGTTGTGAGATAACAGAGGAGTTATAGGACAACTTTTTAACTCCAAGGACAAGAGAGACATAATCATGTCGACTCGCCACTTGGTATCAGTTGTCCAACCGTGAAGAGAGAGAAGGTGTGGATTAGCCAATGCATAATCTACTTGTGTTGCAAGTGCCGCCATTGGGATATGTTGAAATCTTTTTGAAGGATATGGAAAATTTGGAATACACACAATGCATTGATTGATGAAGAAAGAAATAACAAGTGTTGGAAGAATTAGAGAGTGTATGGTGTTTAAACGGAAACAAGAGATTGAGATGAAGAGATAGGTGGTGGCATGTGAGAAGCAAGAAGAATTAGGGAGAAACAATGCAGATTAGGTTACCAAGATATGTGGGTAATGATTAGGTCTTAAATGGGCTAAATGATTGGCTTTAAATGTGAAATGTAACAAAGGCCCATTTCCTCCTTAATTACCCATCATTAGTAAATAAAGAGATTGAGATGGGTGAATTATGGAAGAAACGTGTGTGAGACGTGAGCCGGTTAGGTAAGTTTCCTTTAGAATATATATAATTATTAGATATATAAGCTTTGATAGGAAGTAATTAAAGGTTATTAGAGGTTATCCAACCTGCAAGTTGTGAGCCAATATAATCATGAAACCGATTATCCTTGATTACGCTGCTTTCTATTTTGTAGGTCCATGAATCTCTTTCGTGTGGTACCAATCTTATACTGATTTTGTTTGTCTGATGCAGAAGATTTTGAATAGTCCTGAGTTGATTTTTAAATTTAGGCCATTGCAAAGGTGACGATACTGCTTGAAAAAGAGACCTATCATCCATCATGATCATGATAGGAAAGAAGTTGAGATCATGAATGCTTTGTAAGAGCCAAATCATTCCTTGAAGCTAAACATGAAATTTTACTCACATATGATGTAATATGTGTCGAGCATGAAGGTAGTGATTATTCTCTGTATTTTTAATCATCCATGCTCCCCCTGTGGAGAAAAAAGTTCTTATTAAAGGCCACCGACCACCAAACTATATATTTAGTTCCTAATTGTGGTGCCTCCATTGAGGTACTGGCTTGTCTGGATCCATATGGTGAGTTGTTAGAGAAGTATTCCTTAATTTAAGCCACAAATTAGCCTTTAATAAACACTCATTAACAACTTCTCTTAGATCCGCATTGAGATTTTGGAAAATAGTGTTATTTCTATTTTTCCAGATGAACCAGAGGATCCATGGGAAGACATTTCTGATCTCTTGTGGGATATGAATGTTTTTGCTAATATTTAGGAGGTGATTGAAATTACCGTATAGTCCTGATATGTGGAAGCCTTGTACTAGTTCAGGGAAATTAACTACTCTCTATATCTACTTTACCGGAGGGTAGTGAAATAACATGTGATTGATCGCTTCTGGTTCAATCTCACAGACTTTGCAGATTGGATTTACCTTTAATGTGTGTTAAGCTAATAGGTGATTAACAGGCAAGTCTTTAGATAGTGCTTTCCACATAAATATTTTTATCTTATTTGGAGCCCGTATTATCTATATCTTAGATTTAAGAAAGTCTTGATAGTCTGGGGCTGTTGTCGTCCTTACTGATCCAAATTCATTGAGGTTAATACTCAGCCAATATTCGCTCTTAACAGTATATTCTCTTGATATGTTAAAGCTCCAAACCCAATCATCTTTAGCATTTGGATATGGTATAATAGGCATGATTCGTTTGATTTTTCAATGATGAAAAGTATTATTAACTATATTCAAGTTCCAGCCTGTTTGATTAAGTATCCCATATTCAAAGGTTCACATTGAAATATGTCTCTCTACTAATTGGTGGTCGTGATTGTTGATCCATTATCCAGTTAGATGTCCACACATATGTCTCCAGCCCATTTCCAATTTGTCGTATTAACCCTTTAGATAATAATCTCCAACTTGTTAGTATGTTTCTCCATCCATATGAAGGTCTACTTCCTATTTTACTGTCCAGAAATGATGTGGACTAAAAATATATCGATGTGTAAATCCTCGTAAATAGAGAAGTGGGAAAGCGTAAAATCTGCCAAGCCTGTTTAGCCAGTAGGGCAGTGTTAAAATTCTCCAAGTCATAGAAACCTTATCCCCCTTGAAGTTTGGATTTTATCAACCTTTTCCATGCCACCCAGGGGATCTTATAATTATCAGGGTCTGTGTTCCACCAGTATGACCTTATGATGTTTGTGAGCTTTTTGCAGTGAGTTTTAGTGAGCTGAAAGCAAGACATTGTAAATATCGGTAATGACATTGCAACAATTTTGATCATTATTTCTTTTCCCACTGTTGATAGAGTCTTGACAAACCAACTATGTGTTTTCTTTTTCAGTGTGGCCGTGATAAAATTGAAAAGTTGTGTTCTCGAACCTTTGAGACTGTCTGGTAAACCTAAGTATTTTTCCATGCACCATGTGGAATGAATGTTCAATATGCTACAGATCTATCTCTGAGTGTTGACATGGATTTGTCCAAATATGATAGTTGATTTAGAATAATTGATGATTTGACCTGATACCTCTGAATACTCCTCAAGACAATTATGAAGACCGATAACTTCTTGTATAGTAGCTTTGCATACAAATAGACTGTCATTTGCATAGAATAAGTGGTTGATAATTGGGCCAGTATTATGAAATTGGATTCCAGAGAGGATTCCATGGTTCTGTAATTCCTTCTTTCTACCAATTAGGGCCTCTGTACAAAGAATGTACAAATAAAGAGAAATTGGATCTCCCTGTCGGGTTCCTCTTTTTGGGTGAATCAAGCCATGAGCTTGTCCATTAATAAAGATCGAGTATGAGATGGAGGTGACACTGGACATTATCAGTTTGATGCATTTGCTATCAAAACCTAGCCTGGTCAAACTTTGTTGAAGAAAATTCCATTCCAATCTGTTGTAAGCAACTTATTGTCTTCCTACAGTTTTTAATCCGATCATAAAACGACGTATCTGAGCTATTATTCCATGCTTTAGTAAATTTTGTTTGAGAAATCCTTTTGAAAATATCCATCTTCTATCAAAGAAAAACCTTTTGGCAAAATTATAAGATTCGGCCACAAAGGAAGTATGAATGGGTCTATGATCTGAACTCATTATGTCTATATATATCGTAGTTGTCTTGGGGAATTTACTCCACATTGCAGTATTTCCATATGCTTTATCCAGTCTTTCTTGTATCCAATAAATATTTCTATGACCCACCCACGAATAGCTTGGACTTGCTCAGTTAAACTCTTGCATATCACATTCAGAAATGAGACTTTGAAAAGAGTGAATGCTCCAAGCTGAGCGGACAGGTCCACCTAACTTTCCAGTGTTGTCTTGAATTTCATTGAAGTTCCCTATTAGCATCCAAGCAGAGCTCCGACCATTATTTAGGACTCTTAGTTGGTTCCAAACTTGATCTCTTAAATGTTGAGTAGGATGACCATAAATAAAGGCTACAAATACATTATGCATACCAATCCTAAGTTAGGTATCTGATATGTATGGTTTTTAGCACGTTTTAGGAGTTGGTTTTTAGCCGTATAC